>VXAU01004997.1:168684-218046 GCA_013399695.1 Formicarius rufipectus | reverse complement strand
GGGCCGGGGCCGTCACTGCACCTCCGTGTCCCGGGACACCCCCCCGTCATACGCCCCCCGGCCCCGAACTGCTCGTGCAGCCCGCAGGGGAGCGCTCCGGCTGCCCGGCTGGGCACCTTTGGCGTGGTTGCACCCAAGTGTGTTGCCGGCTGGGGTTCCCATTTCTTCCCCCGCTGACGCCTGCACGGCAGGAACAACGTGAGGGAGCGGGAAAAGTGTCCAGGAGGCACAGCAATGAGCTGGTCTCACTGTCAGTGGAAGTTGGGGGATCGCCTAAATGGAGATGCCAGAGCCAAGCTTGGTTTCCTGACTGTGTTCTACACAGTTTTAGGTGTCAGGGGATTATCAAGTAGATATAAGGCTGGGAATTAGACTCTCTCAGTTGGTTTCCAAATTCAGAACAGCTCCATTCATGGACACTTTTTTGGGTTAGAGTAAAAATAAATTGAGATCAGCGTCTACATATAGACTTGTACAGAAATAACTGAAGCAGAGAATTAGAACCAATTTAGTACATTTCTGTCTCAGTCATGTTTCAGGTCTCTGTCATGACACCCTTTTCTCATCTGTTTGTTGGTTAAACTGTTTCACCCGATTGCAACAAGTAACAGGTGTTAAAATAACAAATAACAAATGTTAAGATAACAAGTAACAGCTGCGTTCTTGTGTGTGTTTCTCTTTGGATCAGCAAAAGCCTCAGCAGGTGAAGCAGCCTGGCACACAGATCTGTGTTACACGTTCTGTAGCATGAATTTTACCAACCTTCCAGAGTTGTGAGCATGAAAAACAGACACCTGTGTGGAAAGGCCAGTTAAAAGGAAGAAATGGGACAGCAAATGAACAGGATATGAGTCGCAGTCCTGTGTGGCACGGGCCCAATCTCCCATGTGGCAGCTCTTTTTGGAGATTACAGGATCACTGAGGTTGGAAAAGACCTCCAAGACCATCAAGTCCAACCTGTGACCTATTCCCACCTTGTCAAGTAGACCAGAGCACTGATTGTCGTGTCTGGTTGTTCCTTGGACGTCTCTGGAGGTGGGGACTCCACCACCTCCCTGGGCAGCCCTGCCAATGCCTGACCACCCTTTCCATGAAGAAATTCCACCAGATAGCCAAAATTCCTTCTGATGTCCAAGGGCAAATGACACTTGCTGAGGAAGGAGGGGAAAGCTCAGTGCCTCTTCAGTTCTTCCCTTTCAGGTGCTGGGAGGGGCAGGTTTGAGCTGTGGGTGCAGGGATGTGGAAGCAGAGCACCCAAAATGCTCTCACAGGACAGTCAGTGGTTTGTGTCTGTGGCATTTCCCCACGGTCAGGACAGGACACGCAGGGAGGTGCTGCCTTAGGTGTTACAGCAGCAGTTCTTGAGGGCTTTTCTGTTAGTGCCTCTGACACAGACCCCAGGCTGTGTTTTAGTATTATTTGTGTGTGTGTGTGTCAGCTGAGTAGTTCCATAAAACTGTGATGCCTGGCTATTAACTGTTTGTTAGCTCAGTTTCTTATCTAAGATGGCACAAGGGCAATACCTACCTGGTTTTCTTATTTCCTGAGAAGTGTTTTATCTAAATCCATTATTCTAAAAATGAATGAAGCTTCTAGAGTATGTTTTGTGTGCTCTTGAAGGAGACAGACCCAAAATTAAAAGCCAGAGGAACAGGAGATTCGTCTTTTGCCGAAGAAATGTGAATCTGTCTGGTTCCGTTTGACATAGAGTCCCAAAGGGGCTGGAGGTGTTGGGAGTTTTTAAGTAGGTCTGATTGTTGTGAGCATTTCTGAAGTCAGAAGCAGCTTGCACTCTGTTATATTATAGAAAAATAATATTACGATCATCATTTCTATGCAATAAAAATATTCTTGTCCACTCAGAAGTACAATGACAACAAACAGAAGAAAATGCAAAACAAAAAGTGTTTTGACAGGTGCTGCTGTTTAATGCACAAACCCCAGGTGAACCCAAGTGCAGAGCAGTGTTGGGGCCCAGTGAGCCATTAGTGGTGCTAGTGCAGAGCTGTGCACAGGCTGTGCTGAGGGCACATGGGCTGGCTGGACCTACAGTGTGTCTCAGGCTGTGTCCCTGGTCCAGCCAAGGCAACCTCCATGAGCCTGGAGACCCTATGCACATAGAACCCAAACACTGTGGCATCTCTCTCAATGTATACAGGTAAAAAGGTAAAACAGTGAAGTTTTCTGCTTCTTTGGTTTTTTTAAGATTGAAGTTTGCATCAGTGTTTATTAGGTTTTTTTATACTCTTGAATACTCCACTGACAAGTGGCAAACTAGAAGCTCTAGTCTAATATTTGACGAGTTCCAGCCTGTGCTTTCATCTTTCTCTTTGTGTGAGATGGTATTTTACTTACCACAGTATCCCAGACTGGTGCGGGTTGGAAGGGACCTTAAAACCCATCTCATTCCACTCCCTGCCACAAGCAGGGACACATCCCATTATCCCAGGTTGCTCTAAGCCTTGTCCAATTTGTCTTTGAACACTTCCAGGGATAGGGCACTGTTGTTCAAAGTGTTCCTTCCCAACTTTCCCTGAAAAAGTCCCGTCAGCTTCACCCACTCCTGGACAGGGACTGCTGTTCCCCATTCCTGGAAAAGAGTGTTCATCAGCAATAAAAGGGAAGCTGTAATGTGTTATTTAAAAGGTAGTCTGGGTTTGTTATTTTAAAGTCATAATAGTTAAGCCTCAAAAATTGACTCAAATATTCAGCTATTTTTTCTGGATAGTAAATTCTCCTGCTCAGGTGCTGTGAAATTGGGTCACGGGGGTTCCGGGGTGGTGGGTCATCCCAGTGTGACACTGCAGCTGTGGTGTCAGGGAATGCCTGCAGCCAGCGGGATAAACCAAGCGTAACCACAGGCATTAAAAACTGAGCAAAGTGTTTGCACATATTTAGGTGAGGGAAAGCCCAGGCAAGATGCTGCATCTCCAAACGGCCTCGATCCCAGCATTCAGCACAATATCCGAATGAAAAATGACAACACTTTGTCATCTGTTCAAATTGATATTGCACTCTCGGCAGTGACAGCTGAAAAGGCCCACAGGTGCCATATAAAGAGGTGACCATGTTGTCATATTTCATTTAGGCATCCCTCTGCAAAGCCATAATTACCTAATTAGGTTGTTAATTAGGAGATTAGCATTTCACTATATTGATAGAATGCTCTTTGCAGGCACGAGTCTAGATACGGATTTGTCTGCCCTAATTTATAATCTCTGCATTTTTTCTACTTATTTATTTGCTTAAAATCTTGACGCAAGATAGTTCAGGTTAGCAGGGAATCAACTTGTCTGCAATTAAATGAAGGTTTGACAAGATCAGGAAAGAGTAGAGCGAACACTTCTTATACATACCCCAATATTTTCTCCCTCCTTTAAAGCTCAATAATTAAAATATCAGAATCGGTGTAATTTACACCCTGATTAATATGACAACAAAAACATAGCCAAATTCCAAGCAGTTCAGAAATAGAGAGCTAATGCCAAACTGATTTACAGGTCTGGAAATGAACAAATAATTTGTTGGAATTTGTGTGTAATGTAGTGTTTGCTCATCATAACTTCCCAATTCCAGTCTCCCTTGTGAGAGAGCCTCTTTAAATGACTGTAAATGATTATTTCCTTTTTAATGATAGGACCCAGAGTGTGAGTGACAGCTTCTCCAGATAAGTATTCACTCTTAAATGCACTTGAGCTTTTGCTGAAACACAGACTTGACTGTTCATATATTGCAGTTCTCTTTCCTTTATCCTGCCTGCCCAGGGTCTGTCTGCGTTCGAGGGGTTGATTATTTGTGCTGCTGCAAATGCAGATAACCAGAACCATTTCTTTTGCAATTGCAGACAGAAGTTCACTGGGAAATTATTTCATATAACCTGAATCATAAATTTTGAAGTGCATTTGCGCCATCCCATTCTTGCTTGTATGACATTGGAGGAAGAATCAATTTTTAATTCTAATCTGCTCATCTTTTTCATTAGTTTTTAAGATCACTTTAAAGACCTGCAGTCAGGGAGGTGTTTGAGTCCAGTGACTGTGGGAGCCCTGGAGTGATAAGGTGACTTGTAATAGTATATATAATTCTTCCAGCCTGCTGTGTTTTAAGTTTGTTAGTAATTGTCTTGGATCCAGGCTGTACCTTCCACAAGTTCTGTCTTTGGCATATTTTTGTTTACCTTGAATAGAGTTTTATTACTTCATTAAGGAGGACAGTCAATTCAAATGTATTTTCTTCTTCTACTCAAAAAAAAAAAAAAAGAAGTCAAGCTACAGCTTTGCAGAATAGGAGAGAGGATTTTTTTTCCTGGTTCTCATTTCTTACTTTTATAATTCAGAAAGAAAAATGTCTTGCAGGAATTGTCTTGAGAGTTTTGTGGGAAATTTAAAGCTTCTTTTAGCCATTTGAATTGAAGAACTCTTAAAATTATTCAATTGAAATTGGTGGAATTTCGAAGTTGTAGCTCTTTCCTGAAGCAGAACATTTGTAGTTGCTTACAGTTTTCTCCAATTTTATCTTTTCTTACAGCTTAGAGGTCTGTGAGCAAATTTCCTTGTGTGCTGTGTGTGATGTATTTTAAAGCATGAAAGGCAAAAATATCAGCACTTTATGTGAGGAAAATATTTCCTGTACTCTGACAATGCTGGGATGCCCTGGAGAGGCGGTGTAGGAGCAGTGTCTTTCAGTCGAAGATGCAGCGCTGGCACCACACGGGTTTGGTGGAGCTGGAAGTTTCTGCCCCGGAGTCTGTGAACTCCTTATAGTGTGGGGGGTGTCTCTTGGCGGGGGTGTCACCTTACCAGGTGAAATCCACCATTCTGCTTCAAAACCTGTCAGGAGCCTGCAGGTGGAGGCAGGGCTGGGGGCAGTGCTGGGTCCTGCCCCAGTGGGACACAGCCAGTCCCAGCTTCCATGCAGGTGTGGGGGGAGTGACGAGACCCTCGTACTGGGTGGTGAGAGGCAGGGGTTTTATCAATTTCAACCATGTATATTTAAAGCAAACCAGAAAATCAATTCCAAGATAACTGTGTTTTCCCCAAAGTAAGGTAAGCTGCACTCAGCATTTTTCATGCTCAAGGTCAGTCATTTCCCCTGAAAGCAGCAGTGACACATGGTCATGGTCCCACCAGTCGGTGGGTCCAGCACAGAGTGGGGCTCCAGCCGTGCCTGCTGCCGTCTGTGCTGACACGTGGTGGGCAAGAGGATGGATGGGTAGAATGGCAGTCATGAGGTGTGTGCTTAGCTTGTCCTTTCCCCTTATCTCACACTTGCCTTGGTATCTCATTGTCACCTGATGCAGTTTGACATGCAGATATGAATACTCATTGTGGGGTTTTTGGTGGGGAAAGAGGAAAGCAAGACAATCGTTATTTAAATAAACACAGTCTATCAAGCAAGTGAGAGGGTCACAAGGACAGTTAACAAGTTGTGATGATGAAGTTGCCTCCCCAAATTCAGCTGTGTGTTTAAGGTACGGTCTGTATGACTGCAGATCCTTTTTCAAGACCTTTGTGTCACCTCCTGGGAGCAGAATCGTTTGTTAGCACGCTCTGTATTCCTCATTGTGTGCCCTGTTATGAATGAGGCTGATCTGCATAAAGTCCTGCTTCTTTCTCTGGGAGAGTCTGTCGATGCCATAAATATAGCTGTGGGGTACTGGAAGAGGAATACTGCTGATAAAAATAGTAGACTGAGATGCAGCTGTCTGATTCTGGTACAAAGTTCCTGTGAATCCTGCCGAGCCATTCAGCCTCTTGATGGTGCAATTTGACATCTTTGGGGTTGTTCTGTAACTGCAGAAGACTAATGGGGAGCTGTGCTCCCCGGGGGCCTTGGGGCACATGAGGAGCACAGCAATGGGACCAAGGAGAAGGGGAGAGGGCACGTTCATTTCTGGGGTGTTGATCAGATAATGTGCAGAAAGTCAAACAGATGAATAATAAAGATCAGGAAGAAAGTGAAGGGCTCTGTCCACCTGTGTGATGAATAACAGGTGTTTGCCAAGTGAAACCCCAGACTGTATCCTGTAATACAGAAATACTGTTGAGGTTTTAGATATTTCACATTGCTTTTCTGATTTTTAGTGGTTACATAGAGCATGTTTGAGAGCTGTCTCCAATGTGATTTATTCAATAGTATAATATTATTTAAATAGTACAAGTACTAAAAGAACATTTTTTTTAATTTATGATTAAAGAATGTGTTAGTTTCTAATGCTCATAAAGTCCCTCAATTCCATCAAGTTTATCTCCTTCGTGTGGATGTGGTGATGGTGTGTGGGTGTAGGAGTGCGGAAGGAGTGTGCTGGCAGATCTAGAAATTGGTCTTGGATCTGTAATTTTGCTGGAACTGATGATGTGGAACCTTCAAGGTGTTTGTGTAAAATTTTGCAAAGCTGAACTTTGCTTCTCTGAGTTTTTTCCCCATACTGGAAGTCACTGTTCCTCAAAGAAAAGTCTGTGCCATTGAATCATTAATCAACAGGAAGAACCTTTAGAATTTTATAAGTTACAACTGTTAAACCTGACATCAAAATATGAACTGGATTTTGGGGTATGAACTTTTTTCTAGATTTAAAAAAAATTTTTGAAGGGTGTTAACTGTTCAGAGAATTTGTAGTTCATGTTAATTTATTGATACATTCGCTTTAATATGTCCCTTTGAAAATTCTGAAGTGGAGGAAGAAAAAATGTATTTTTGTTAAACTGTAAAGTTTGAAATAGAATTTCTGGCACTTTCTCACTGTTCTGGTTTCTGGGCAAAGTCGTTGCACTTGTATATGTACACTTCCCATGTACAACTGGGAAGAAGCTTGACTGATTTAGCACATGACTGTTAATGGCAGGAAGTCGGGGTGCAGAGTATAAAGGTAAAACTCTCGCATCTGCTGTTACATGTTGTTAACTCCCTCAGCAGACATTAAATCATTTCAAGTACAATAATAGTGTGGGAGGTAAATTAACTAACCATTAACAATCTTATAAATACACAATTAACATGCCAACATTTATATGACACATTGATGGGGCAGCAGTAATTTTTGATTGGGAGTTTGCAGACCTTTCCGATGCCTGAGGCTGTTGCTTATTGAAACAAGTTTTTACCGCTTGCAGGTACGTGTGGCCTTTCCTAATCAGCCACGTAGGAAGAATTCAATTTAAGGAACGATCTCAATGCATGTTTTGAAATTCCCATGCACTGTAGTTGGTTGTGTCTGTGCTCTATAATCTGCACTACACCAGTCGCAGTGGTGTGGTGTCACAACAGTGATCCCTTGGGGGGGGACATTTCCTTGTGGGCTCTCCCCTGGAGGACAGCAGAGGACCCTCGGGAGTAGCCCTGCTTGCTCTGATGGAAAGAGTCAGAAAAGCAGGGTGTGGAGTCACAGCGCTGCCAAGGCTGGCAGGAGCCTCTGGAGTTCCATGCAACTCCCAGGGCCAGCAAAGCTCCATGCCATGCCCAGTTGGGCTTTGAGAGCCTCCAAGAATCCTGCTGGAGTGAATTTCACTAATAGCATAATTTATTACAATGTATGGTAGCAGTAGTGTATTAATAACATGTCAGGTTTATTTCTCTACCATTTCTTCATTGAATTCCTTCTTGCTGCTGGGTCTATTGTTTAATATATTACTTCTGAATTTGTCTATATTTTTTAAAGCAGAAAGGGGACAGTCTTTCAAAAAAAAAAAAGAACAAAAAAAGAAAGAGACAGTATTCATAGCCAAGGGGGGGAAAAAAAGAAATGCTGATGGCTGTAAGTCTCTAATGAGTGTTGTAATTAGAAAATGCCAGTGTTTGCTGCCGGGAGGGCACTGGTAGGGATGGTGGATTTGCAATTTACAATAAACTTTCAACATTTTGCTTTTGTCATGGTCATAAGAGTTTCCAAACAAAGGTTTACTTTTGCGTCCAACTGTTTAAATGTTGAAGATGCTCCATAGTCCTCTCTGTGTTAACACACGTTTCCTTTCACCTGGGAAGTGGTGAAATGTGTTTGCTGGTCCTGGAACAAGCTTGGCTGGTTCCTTTTTTCCTCCCCTCTGTTAGAATGTGTGTTAGAACTGCAACAAAGGCCAGGCTGCCTTTACCAGATTTTCATGGGATGTGGCTTTGTGTGATTGAAGCATTCCTTTTCCTATGGTATTTTCTTTTTGCTGACAGTAGTTTTGCAAGGACAGGGGATTGTGGTGTTTCTGAGCTCAAAATCCCAAATACACACACTGAGCTCTATAGCCAGGGTTAAAGTGCTTTTCTCTGATCAGAAAAGCAGTGAGGGTTTTGAACTTCTGGAATTTACATGTGGTCTTGCCCAGTGTGTGAGCTCAGAGCTCCTCCCCTCAGGTGGAGCTGTCCCCAGCCCTGAGCTACACTCAGCTCCTCTCCCCTCCTGCTGCCTGGGTTTGGTGGGCATGGTGCTCCTGAGCTGGTCACTGATGGGCTCCCTGCCTGAATAGGAGAAATCACTATTTTACTTTTCAGTTTATTTTCAATGGGCCATTTTTTGATCTAGCTCACAACTCCATAAGTTCTGGTGCCAGATTTGGGAGGTGCCAGAATTCCTGAAGCAGGGCCAGGCAAGGCATGGGGTTGCCCCTTTCAGAGTTAGCCCAGGCTTGAATTAAATTGGCATAACTACAAATCCACAGCTACAGAAAATCAGATAATAGTGTGAATGTGGTTTGGGTTTTGTGGTTTGGGGTTTTTTCCTTTTTGCCCTCTGTTTTGTAAGGTCGCTTGAGTGTTCTGAATGAAATATTTTAGGTAAGTGGCAATTACTGTTGTTGAAGTGCTTTAGAGTTCAGGCATGTGGTATTTGGTCACAGAGCTTTCTCTGTGTTACAGCAGTTGTCCTGTGTAAAGTGCCAGGCATCAGCAGGTGTTTGATATTCTGCCCTGAGACACTAATCTCCTAATGTTTAAAGTTTTTCCTGGAAATACAGGAACTGAAGAGTATCTATAATAAGGTAGTCAGAGTTGGTGTGTAGAGGCAGAACAAAAACAGTAATACAGTTATGATGGATAAAAAGAAATCCAAAGCCCTTGTCTGCTTTTGTAAATTAGTTAGTTGGAATGGGCAGATGTTTCTGGTGTGTATTCTCTTGCTGCCCTCCTAGGTGTAGTATGTAGAGTATTTTGCCTTACAGCAACCATGTGTCTGTAGGTGTCTGTTGTGTTCTGTTGTCCTGGGACTCAGGTTTCAGGCTGTCCTCCAAGCCCACTGTGCCTTAAGTGGATCTCAACTACCAGTGTAACTTAAATAAACTGGAACAGAATGAAAATAATTCACCCTGAGTCAGTCAGGGTTTGTGTATCCCAAATAACGCTGAAATCAGGGGTTTGAGTTTTTGGGGTTTGAAGGTTTTTTTTGCCTAAAGTGCTGTGTATATTATTTCTAGGTACATGTGTCCATGAAACAAGATGGAGAGAAGCTAGTACAGTGAGGTGGTGGACTTGCGGACAGAATGGCTTTCCTGGACAACCCGACCATTATCCTCGCTCACATTCGGCAGTCGCACGTGACCAGTGATGACACGGGAATGTGTGAAATGGTCCTGATCGATCACGATGTTGACCTGGAGAAGTTTAATCCCTCGTCAGCATATGGGGATAATGGGCCAGAACCACAGGGGAGCAATGGGGAGACTCAGGGCTATGTATATTCCCAATCAGTCGATATTACCTCAAGCTGGGACTTTGGGATCAGGAGACGATCAAACACAGGTAGGTGATGTTTGCAGCAGCGTGGCCTTTGCGGTTCAGTGGCCCTTCGTGTGCCTTGGTGCATAAATGGGAGCAGGACTGGCGTGGTGTCTGTCAAACTGCTTTGGTGAGGTCGAGTCCCTGTTAGAGAAGGACACGTAATGATTCGGTTACTTTAGTGTGCTGTCACCTGAGCTTTAATTGCTGTTTTACCTTTCCTGTACAGAGGAACATTGAGGTAGTCAGTTTTATATATATATATAAAAAAATTCAAATTGTTAAGACATCAAGTCTAAATCCAAAGTACACGAACAGCCTTTGATATTTCTATTGTTACTGTCTGAAGGGGTGTTAACTTTTGAACAGGATAGTTATTTTCTGAGAAAAAAGTCTATCTACTGAGGCATCAAATGCATCTGTTATAAAAGAGAGGAATGAAGTTTGATGTGAGACAGTGAAGGGAATGATTTGTCTGAATTTTGTCTCCTGGCATTTAATTTCTGAGAAATTTATTTCTGAGCTAGGGTTTAAGCTACCAAATTAGAAAGTTTGAGGGTGAACACCTTTGCAAAATATGCTCAGTTTGTCGTGACTGGCAGAAAGCTGTCTCATGTGGTGTTTTATATCAGGGATATCCAGATTTCTATTTAGGCCTGAGGAATGTTATGAGCAGGAGTTTTGTGATGTAAAATATAGATGAGAAGGTTGGTGTAGGGTGGTCAGTACTGAGCTCTTTTTTTCTGTATTTCAGTATATTTTTTCCAAATTATTTCTGCAGGTATTATGACACCACCTAGAGCTCAGAAAGCCCCTCTGTGCTCTTCCTCACCAGGGAACTGTGTGTGGTGTTGGAAAGACTGAAATGCCTTTTACAAGCAGAAAGTTGTGAAAAGTTCCAGAAAAGCCAGGGCACCAATCAGCTGCACCACAGAGGGAGATTTGGAAATAAACTGAGTTTTCAGCCCAAACTGTCAGGAAGGCAGGGTGGGAATGCAGGGTGCCAGGCTGCCTGGTGCTGCCCTGGGACGGGGAGAGGTCAGCAGATGGTGGAGCTCATGAGAAAGGAGAGGCAAAGTCTGCAATTTTATAGTATTGCTCCAAAACCATAATTCTGAAGGCTTATTTCGTCATGGGAGCAGATTGATAGAATAATCTGCATTTGAATTATGGATTGAAGCCATTTCAGGTGCTGAGTGGGGGCATGTTTGAAAGCTGTGGTTGAGGCAGTGAGGGAAACGGGTTTCTGCCTTTTCCTGTGGCATGTCGGGTGGAGCCAGGGCTGTGAGAGAGCAGCAAACTCGGGGTCCCCATGGCCACGAACAAAGGCTCAGCTCGTGCTGACAGTGTGAGCAGTGACTCTTCACACCAGAAGCTCCCACTGGCTGCCTGCAAGAGTGAGCCTTAAATCGTTCACGTTTCTAATAAGTGCTGATCGTTCCATCTAATTGGCATTGCTGTAGCCCAGTCCCACACAAAGTGGTCGTTTGTGATCAGCTGTGGTGGAAGAGCAGGATGGAGTCAGTGAAGTGACTGTGCTTTAGTACATTTGTTTGGACAAGGGGTGAAAATATCCAAGAGGGAAAAAAAGTGCAGTATTCTTGTTTCTAGTCTACAGTTTTTCCTTTGTTTACATGTTCATCTAACAGATCTTTTATGATGACTTGTTTGAAAAGAAGGGTTTTGGAAGTTAATTTTGAGTTGCAATCTGGACATTAACTGAAAAAAATGTGGGTTTTTTTTTCTTTCAGAATAAAATATCTATGCTACAACAGTGTTTTCCCAATATTGAAACTTCTGAGGCGAGATACTTTTCTTATTTCATTAAGAGGAAGCTACCTAGAGGTATTCAGGTTATAACATCATGTTGACTTAAAAGGGAGATACTTACCAAAGTTCCCATTTGTGTTTGTACCTTAAACTGCCTATTAGAGCTGTTAAACCTTAAGGGAGAAGATTTTTTTTCAGTTCCCTGATTGAGAGTTTTTATGGGGACAAAACCAAACTACTTTTGTGTCCACAATTCAGTTCGAAGATTTACATTTAAAAGAATAATAACAGAAAGGATAGACAATATTTATTATGTTTTTTAGTTGCTGGAAGGGCTCAGGGAACTCAAATTGTATCTAAAAATTCTCAAGTAATTTAGCATTTTAGAATCTCTTCTGCCAACCCGTTTTAGTTAACGAATTATCTCAATACCTCAAAATTGCTAAGATATCCAGCAAATTGTTTCTTCAGGGGTCATCACTGTTCTACTTTTCATTCTAATCTGCTTTTTGTGAGTGGACACTTGATGACATCAGTAGGTTCTTGGGGTCACTGTCTTGGGTGGCCTCCATCAGGTTTCTTCCCTAAGGGAGCTCTTGCTGTTAACAAAAAGGTGATTTAAGTTGTTGTTTGATGTCCTGAGCTGCAGGTTCTTTGGCATCAGAACTATTTGGGGCTTTTTTCCACCCATATTTTGAAGATGGAGCCAAAATATACGTAAAGAAATATTATATTCATTTTAGGATTTGACTAATGTTGTGAAGATACAAATCATTTATTTTACTACCTATAAACTGTTTCAGCCCACTGAAGAAAAAGCTGTGCTAATTTATATCGCTTTGACATTTTATAATTTTCATGATTTTTAGATAAAGGATTTTATATTTAAAACTTTAATAGTCTAGTCTGAGTTCATTTATCTTTAATTTTTGAAACGGGTAGAGTAATTCATAACAGTAATTTTATTCCTGTAATGTAATATTCACTTCAGTTCATTTGTGCATTAAAATTCCTTTAAGACCGTTATTAATGATTTATATAATGAAATGTCATATTAATCACAGAAGTTTTCACATTTTATTATTCTCTTCCATGTTAATACTATCTTTATGATCTCTATTAATGTTTTATATCCTCTAATTTCAATTATAAATCAAGAACATTTTCATGTTTTTGTTGGTATTTGCTTTTCAGGGGTGCCACCTTTAAAATTTTATTACTTTTTTCCCCTACATATGCAGTATAAAACATCTTTATTCATATAAAGGTAGTTAATTATGTCTTTGTTTATAGTAAACTTTCATTGACAAACTTATAGTTGTAATATTTCTTTTCAAGCTCAGAGACTAGAACGTCTACGGAAAGAGAGACAAAATCAAATAAAATGCAAAAACATTCAGTGGAAAGACAGAAATACTTCTTGCTCAGGTAAAAGAAATCTTCTGCTTTCCTACTGTGTTTATTTCTGCCTTTAGTGGTTACAACATTTGAAGTTTGTAATTTTCCCTTAAGCTTTCAAAGCATGGAGAAAATCCCAGTTCTTGTGTGTGCCGTGCTGGGGGGGTGGGTGCCACGGCCAGCATGTTCCACAGTGTTAACAAAGGCAAAGGAAGGGAAAAAGGGTTTAAAACGCAGTTTGGTCTAAAGTCACTGGAGTGGCTGCTTTGTTTTTTGCACTCCAAGGTATTGACATGGTGTTTGTGTGTTCTGTCATCTCATAGCACCATTTTCTCCTCAGCTGGTGCTGCCCCAGTGAGGGGACCTGGGGATGGCAAAGCTCTTGGTGGGAGCGCAGGGACAGGACTCTGCTCAAGAGGCAGGTGGTTGGCAGGTGTCTGCATTCCAAATGCAGGGTCAGTATCTCCATGTGGCTTTCCAGCCGTTTCCAGTGCTGTTTGGTGCACTGGGTGCAATGAAGGATTTTGTAGAGTTTACTTTTATGGAATGTTTTTGTAGTTACTTTTTTAGATAAGGTGAAAATGTGTAGAAATAATGTGTATATATGATCTAATTAAATGCAAGCATAACAAATGCTGCCTTAGCTTATCTGGCCTTTCCTTGGTAAGACTATTATCACTGATTTCTCTAAAAATATTCAATTTTTTTTTTAATTATATAATAAGCATTTGTGACTGGATGTTCTACATAGTTTAAACTACAATATGTGAAATCAAAAATCTGTCTGAATTCTGTTTTAGAGCTCAAGTTAGTCTCTATTTCTGTTGTAGCTGACACACATTCAAACCTTTGTATGGTCTGTCATGCCTACTTCTTTCAAAATTTGTGTATATCTTAATGAGGTCCCTCTGTAATCTCCTTTTTTTCCTAAATCCTCGTATCTTTCTGGCTGTCATTTGCAGAACCTTCTCCAGCACTGTAATATCTTTCTCAGAGGAGTGAACAAAGCTGCTCACATGAGCAGCACAGTTGCACTAATCCTTAATTCAGTGTTCAGCTGTGTTGGATACCCCTGCTAATGCATTCTGAAATGTTCTTGCCTTTCTCCTTCTGTGAGCGGAGTTGTAGGTTTTAATGGTTAATCTACCATAACCTCCAACTCTTTGCTCAGTATTTTATAGCACTTGCCCAATGATGATGCAATTCTCTCTGTTCCCTCTATCCTGGTTGCTGTTCCCGCACACTGACCTACTCACATTCCAGGTTCCTGTGGAGTCTTTGCCATTCGTGTTATCTCATTCCCAGGGGCTCCACCATCACCTCTTGTTCCTTTATGTGCTCCCCGTCAGTGAGAGTTGTCCCTTCTGAGGAATGTGTTGGGATTGGAGGCAAACAGATCAGTGCCTGAGGGCAGGAGAACGGATTTAAATTAAAAAATAGTTACATAAAAACTCCAGGCACTTGGGGTCTATTGACAGAGCTGATTTTCCTTTTCTGCTTAGTCTCCAAGATCTGCATGGTTTTCCCTTACTTGCATGAACAACAACACTGCAGGAAGAGGCCAGGAGAAAGAGGAGCCCTAAAGGATATTCACTGTAGCTTCTTCTTGATCATCTCTGTGTGTGAGAGGCTTTGTCTGCCCTGCTCCTTGAATTTGGGATTATGGGGTAATATGTGTGAAAACAACAGAAAGAGCAGTTCCCAGAGGGCTGATTTGGCTGCCTCTGTTCACCTGAGCTTTAGACAAAGTTGAGCCTGTGGTTGACACTGTGCAAGCCAAAAGGATGTTGGAGAATGGTTGTTGTGTCTTGTGTTGTAGGCTGATGGCACCAGCTCCAGTGTCACTTGTCACAGAGATGCCTCAGTGTAGTGAGAGACTCTCACAAGCATTCCTGCTCTCCTGCTATGGGACGTGTGGCCATCATTGGAACTATTTGGCAACTGAGTATTTCTTGTGATTCCCATTTCTTACTACTGTATATAGAGAAAAAACGAGTACCCAACCCAGGGTAAAGGGAATTTTGTATATGATAATGAGGAGGGAAAAAAAAATACTATCTACTGCTTGTGTGTTGGCCTGTGCTGTGAGACAGGCTGATTGCTCTGCCAGGCTGAGTTAGGAGGATAAGGCAGTTGTGGTGCACAGACTTGGAAAAGAAAGTCTGTGCGTTTGGAGTTGGTTAAGGGATTGTCACATACAAAGACACTTTGGGGAAGTGCAGTGGAACACAGGGGAGGTCTGAGGTTTGTTCTGCTGTGCCTCAGGTCCCATCACCTTTCTGGCCATCAGTTCTTTAATAAAATGAAAATAATGCTTTAGCTTCATGCAGTGGAGAAATCTAATCATGTCAGTGAAGACTCTGGGTCCTGTATCACAAAATCACAGGATAGTTGGAGTTGGAAGGGGCCTCTGGAGATCATCCAGTCCAACGCCCTGCCAAGACAGAGTCACCCAGAGCAAGTGACACAGGAACGTGTCCAGATGGGTTTGGAACTTCTCCAGAGAGGGAGACTCCATGTTCTCTTGGGCAACTGTTCCAGTGCTCTGTCACCCTCCATGGAAAGTTCTTCCTCATGTTGAGGTGGAACTTATTGTGGTTTAGTTTCTGGCCATTTCTCCTTGTCCTGTTGCTGGACACCACCAAAAAGAGTTTGCCATCATCCTCTTGAAATGTAAACCAAATACAGATACACATGCAAAGGTTATTCCTTTTTATACAACACTGGCTATTTTCAGATGAGAGGCATTGCATTTACATATTATATATGTTCATTTCAGAGGATATAAAATGCAAATTAACAAAGTATCAGGGGAGTCTTTCCAAAGCCTTGTCCTCAGCCCGTACAGCGTAGCTCCTGTAGCCAGCACACTCACCAAAGCTGGAAAATCCATAGGGCATAGACTAAAATTTCCTTTGAGACAGAAGAAAAAAGCTTCCTTTTTCACTTGAACCAGTGAAAGGTCCTTTCCAAATACCCAAGAAACATAATTTGAAGGTAATATCCCAACATAATGATAACTGAGATTAAAAAAAAAAAATAAACCCAAACCAAATGGGTACTAGAGCTTGTTACCAAAAAAACCCCAACCTAATGGAGTAAAAGTGGCCACATTTAAAGGGATTTAATAAAACTTTTTTGGTTAATTGCTGCCTCTCACAAGCCTGTTGGGGATCTCTCAGTGCCAGTATTTAGCACCTCTTCCAACTGCCTGAATTTTCAGGCATTCTGTTGATAAAAATAAACTGAGCTTTTGACTAGTTATCATTTGACAAGTTTTAATTTTGCACTCTAAGAAATGAACCAACTCCCTGCAGATCAATTCGCGGTCATTCCGCTCTGGGAGCGTGTCCCTTCCAGCTCAGCATATTCCATGATTCTGTGATTTCCCCGGAGGAGGAAGATGTAAATCTGTGAGCTGGGAGGGAACCCAGGCATGGGGGTGGCAGGCAGGGCCAGGCTGGGTGAGCTGGTGTTGGTTCTCAGGCAGTGATTGATGGAGGTTGGGGGCTCTTGGTTCCTGGAGCAGATGTGGGAAACCTTGTCCAGATTCAGTCACGGTCCCTTGCAGATGAGACCCGTTGGTACTGATGTGCTGAAACCCCCCAGGCTCTGTCCTGATTTTATAGTGGCCTCTTAACATAAGAAGCCCTAGTATTTTTGGGGTTTTTTTTTGGGGGGGGGGGGGGGGGTTTTTGTTTTGTTTTTGTTTTTTTTTTTTGGTTTGGTTTTTTTTTTGGTTGGTTGGTTGTTTTGTTTTTGTGAGTTTTTTTAAATATGCCTTTAAATTTAGCGTTAAATTTTTGCTGGAAATTCAGCTGTGCCGTTTCTTCGCATAAAGAGAGCTGCTTGACCAAGGCTTTTATGAGCCTTCAGAGACCACACAAAAACCTCACAAGCTCACAACCCCTTTGTTTTTAGAAAGCTTTGTTTTTATTGTTCAGACTGGTGGTCTGGAATGGTGGTTTCAGGTTTGTCATTTTTTGAAGGGGAGACCATGAGAAGTAAAACCTGCAGAAACAGTTTTTTGGCTCAAGCCTGGTGCTGGCAGCATGGTGACATTGGAGTGCATTATGGAGCAGTGTGATCCTGTCCTGTTGTGTGGCAGCTCTTTTCCATAGTATTTCCTGTTTATTTAGGAAAAGGTAGTCTAGCAGAAAGACCAGGAATCTGTCATTCTCTTGATTTTCATCTTGGCAGAAATGGATCTTATACTAATCATTTCTATTCTCTTGATGGTAAAAATTCATCTTTTCCTCAGCATAAACAGTAGCATCATTCAAACTTAACAATTTCATATCTTTGGGGTGTGAAAGAATGGTGGTAGATTCTGCCCTGCTGAAGCATTTGTTATTTTATATATTTGATTTTGTGCTCCCTCTTATGATGTTATCTCTCTGTGATAAGCAACAGCCTTTGTACATCTCCTCATACAATGCCTCTAATCTTTTTCCTGATCTGCAGCAGAGGAGCTGAGCTCACTGTTTGAAAAAAAGAATTTCAGAGTGAAATCCCCATGCTCTGGGAAGCAGTCTATCCTCTCTGTGAGACTGGAACAGTGTCCACTGCAGCTCAACAACCCCTTCAACGAGTACTCAAAATTCGACGGCAAGGTCAGTGGCCTGGGTGTTTTCATCTCATGACTAGGGGTCCCTGCCCTGACAGGGGCAGGCAGTGCTCATGTGCATTGACTGGTGCAAGCTCTAATTAGACTTTCTAGCAGGCCATCAGGTATTGGAAGTGGTTATCTAGAAACATGCAAATGTAAAGGTTCCAGGTTCAGTAGACTCATTTTCCCCATTTCCATTACAGAATTCTGACCTTAGGGTTAAGTCTTCCTTACCATGCTGTTCCCTTCTCCTGCAGGTTAGTGAGGTGCACCTCTAGTGTGGCAGAGTCCTGGGACCCCTCTCTAGAGTTCATGTTGAGACCCTTTGTATAAATGATTAGTTATTTGTCATTTAAAGAAACCTGTTCTGGTTATCCACATCAGACCACTTGCTGCATATTCCATGATTTATGTCTCCATCCTCAAAGTGTTGCAGTGAGAGTGGGAAAAGCCACTACCTATTTTGAGGGTGGAAAACTGAACCATCAGTAGGTCACTAGCTGGTGTTAAAAGAAGCACTAATGGATGTATTTCTGCACAAGTGTGTTTGTGTAACACGTGGAGGTGGTTGGCTGTAAACCTGGCAGGTCAGTTCATTCTTTAGCTTCAGCCAGTTCAGGAGATGGATCTGGTAGCACTGGATAACTGCTAGATAACTGTCCTCCCTGTACTCTGTATTGTCAAATATTTTTCTCTGTCATCAACTCCAGAAACTGAAATATAAATATTGGTGTGATGGATCAGTGTCATATTGTTCCAAAACAATTATAAATACTCCACAGATCTGTTTTCTGCTGGATTTGTTTGTGGAATCTCCTGTGGGAGGATGAAGTTTGAGCTTCATTACCATTGTGATGGAAGAATTTCTATTCTGTTAAATATTCTTGAAGTGGCAAGTCAGACCATAATAACACCATATCTAGGAATATCTGGAATATTTGGGAAATAGTAACCCTTGAACTATGAAGCGAAAGCTCCTCTATTGTGATTTTATGCTTATTAGCATATAGTAATTAGTGCTGACTCAGGTTGTCACAGTTGCTTGCCTCATTAATGAGTGACAGCAGCACTCTTGTGCTGACAGCAACAAGAGGCCTTTTTTCCAAACTCAAGATTTGCTGTTCTTATGCCACAAAGTTTCAGTTGGGCAAACATTTAAGTGCACTTCCAGTAGTTGTGCACAGAGCAAGTCAAAATAGTTCTTTATTAAGAGAATGCTATTGTAATTCAGTCATATCCAAGTCTTGTTCCTCAGAAACCTGAGGAAATTTGAGGCATTTTTCCTTCCTTCTTTGATAATTCAAGCTGATTTTTACTGTATTAATAGAAATAATAGTTGACTATAATGAGCACCTTGATTTTCATGTATCGAAGTCAGACACACTTAGCTGGTGTTTGGTCCACTGGAAGGTAGTTCCATTCTACATGTTAGTTTTAGAGGTTAATGAGATGCCTCATTGTCACTCAATTTGTGATCTACAAATCAAAACACCTTCTCCACATTCCAAAGTACTTGAATGGGCATTTTGTTAGAGTATAATCTCACTGTATTAGTTTTAACAGGATAGTTTATATTACTCTGGTTACTGTGTCAATAAACAAAATTTATTCGCTATACTTCTGTATGTGTTGTCTAGTTTAAATATTGGGTTGACCTTCTGAGACAGAGAAGAAGCATAGTCCAGTTGTGAGGTATTTTACTTCAGTTTTGCTGTATTTTCAGACAGTAATATAGAACCAAAAAATAGAGATTTTAAAAATTATTTTTAATGGAATGTTGTAGGTCTCATATTTATGTTTATTGATAGTAGATGAGCAATTTTTTTCAGAAATACAATTCTTTCAGGGAATAGTGCATGACTTATTTACATAATTAACAGAGCTGCATNGGGGGGGGTGAGGAGGGGCTGGGGGCCTAATTAAACATGTCTTAAAAACACCCTACTTAATTATGTATTTACTCAGGGGATCACAGTGGCTCAGAAATCTTTAAGACTCTAACCAAGCCTTTGGTGTACATGAATTTGAGTTTGGTAATGCAGATTTCAGGTTGCTCAGTAACACTCATTTTTTGGTGCATGGACAAAGCAGGAGAACGGCTCTTTGTCCATGTCTGTGCTCCTCAACCTGACTGGTTTCACTTACCCCCAACCTGGGTCTCTAACTGACCTGAAAACCAATAAACCCTGCTCAGAGGCCTTTCTCCCCACCCCCAAACATTTGATGTATTGTTTCCAGTTTATCAGTTCAAATCAGAAGGGGTTGTGTGCTATAATACCATCCAGGCCAATGTAGGCACTGCTTACATCTTGCACATGTTTTCTGCCAGATTTAGTGTCTTTTCATAACCACTTCTGTGATTTTATGAAATAGTAAAATTTTAAAGCACTCTAATTTCTTCCTGTCCTGATCAGTTTGTTAATTATCAAAATAATAGAGAATATTTCTTGTGAAATGCAACTACAATGGAGGCATTCTAAGCAGCTCAGGAATTCACACAATTTGCCCCACCGTTACTCAGGGCAGATCTGTGGATCCCTGTACACTCTAAAACATTATCTCTCAACAAAAGCCACACACAGAGTAAATAACAAAAGCCACAGTAAAATTAAAAAAGCCACACAGTAACTGGTCTTTACTCTTTCTTTATTATTTTTCCTTAAAATAGTTGCAGTAAACCTCAGCCCTAGACTTGCTTTTGCAAATTGTGTAAAGCACGTGGGTCATACATCTTGGTTAATAGATCGTGTAAACTCTTTCTAGGAATATTGTGTGAAAGAACCTTCAGTTCTTTTAGTGTCTGCTTTCATGAATAGTTGCAAATGCAGTTGAATGTAAGCCTGGCTTTTCTGGCCTTATGGAGTTCTGTGGGTTTGCTTGACTACTGGAGAGAATTTAAATAAAAATTGGTCAATGTAATTTCTGACTGGGCAGATGCTAAAAATCCTGTTGTGACGGATGGTGCCTCTCTGTAGTGCTACAAGGGTTCTGGTGGCTAATTTTGGTAATGGGTTAAAAAACAACAATTTCACTTGTAGCAACTGTTTTAAAAATGATGCTGTAGCTAGCATGGGGGAAGGGATAATTCATGAGTGCTAATTGCTTGGCTGTTAATTTTCATAAGTGTTGATAGAAGCAGTTCCTTAAATTAAACTTTGTTTAAAATGTATCAGGGGAAATATTCCACAATGTCGGGCCCGAAGTGAAAATTAATATGAATGCTGTGGCAATTAACACGTACTGGTTAATAGCTTTTAGCAGCATTTTGGGATGATAGTCCTTAAATACATTTTTGCATGCTGCTCTTGTTTCAGTCTTGTTTGACTGTATGTCTGCATAATCATGAACAAATGTTTTCCACAATCCCCAGTATTAAATAACTTTACTCAAAGAAAGTAGATAAAGAACTTAAGAAGCAATACTGCTTTAATTATTATGGAAAATGTGTAAAATAATTAATCCAGGATTAAGATCTCTGTGTGGAAAAAATGCATTTTTTTTATTTAACTGTTCTGCCCCTAAGCTGAGTGAAATGATCCTCATTTGAAACCGAAATAAGTTTGCACAGGAGTTGTTTTTTAAAGCATGTTCGTATTCTGCCAGTTGTAGAGGTTTACATACCACCTGCACTCTACTAAGTTGAAATAAAGATATTTGTAGTGTTATCACCTATATAACATATATGTTAAATAAAAATGCAGGGGTTGTTTTTAGAATCATGGAGTCATTAAGGTTGGAAAAGACATTTAAGATCATCGTGTCCAACCATCTGCCCAGCACCCGCTCTGTGTTTGCCACTGCCCCGTGGCCCTGAGTGCCACATCCGCACATTTTTTGATCCAACCTCGCTGCTGGATCTCTGTTGCTGGGATTGCAGTGCCCTCCCAGCCTGCATTCCTGGGTACCAGGGAGATGTATATGGAAGGCGGATCTGGCTCTGATCCTGGCAAGTTACAGTCTTTGCAGTCACTGAGCTGAAACAGCATTCCTGGTTGGATTGTGCTTTCCAAAGGATTTCATTGTCCCGTGAAACCTGTGCCCTGGCGTTTCCATGTCAGTGTGGTATCGGAGCCACCACACCACTGTACACTTAAACTCTGGGCAAGATCAGACCCGACAGTAAGTTTTGAAGATGTGCAAAGTATGCCAGTGTGCAGCAGAAATAAATGGATTTGTTATATGTGTATTTAGCTGCAATTCATTTTAATTGTCCTTATGAAGTTACAACATATTAGCGTCAGGTCCAGCCCCGTCCCCGAGGCTGATTTAGAGCCGGAGCGATGGGCAGCGGGCGGGTGCTGGCAGATGTTGGTGAGAAGCACCAGCTCCTCTGACAGCAGTTACAAAGCACGGTTGGGGTAATCAAATTGTGGTGCAGCATCTCGGAGGCTGGAACAAGATTGAATTAAAATAGATATAAGATTTATGAATAACAATAGCTGTGATAAAATTTCACTGCCTCCTTTAATGGGAAGGTCCTGTACAGAGGACTAGAATAAGATTTTCAATTCTAGGGTTTTCTGGGTTTCCCCTTCCCCTGGAATGATTAGGGAGAAAGAATAAACAGGATTTTGTCAAAGATACTAACACTACATTTTTAGGGCTAAATAAATATTATTCCAGGAAGTGTATGGGATACTCTGATTACCGAGGACATCTTCTTGATACTTTCATATTATCATAGGAATTCCAAAATTTGCATCTTAGAAAGGAATTTTACTTTACTGAGATGGAAATTACATTTTTAGATGCCAGCATCGTAACTGTATGGGACAACACTTTTCAGGAATCATATTTCATTTCACTGAGCTGAAGTGTGAAAATATTTTAAAGTGCTTTTAAAATTCTGCTTTTCACAGCATGGGAATAATAATAAATAGGTGCTATTGAAGGTCACGGCTGGTCTAATAAAGGCCACCACAATGCCCTTACTCAAAATGTAAAATAGTAAATACAACTACTTAATGCTTAAGCCTTGTCAACATTGAAGTGTGTTAAAACCCATCTACTGCCCTCTGCAAAATGGGCTTCTCCAGTTCACCTGCAACTGGAGGTTCAAAAATGTCATAAATTGAGAGACTCTATTTGTTCCCTTCAAGTTCCTGCTCCTCTTCCTCTGCACCCTGAATTTATTCCGTTCTCCTGTGAGCACCTTGCACATCCGGGATGGAAAAACGCCCCATGGAAACAAACTCTGACAAAGTATCTCCAGTGGAACAAGACGTTAATGATTTTAGTGTTATTTTTAGCAAGCTGAGGAACTGATTGCTCTTCCACCTACCATACTATTGAACATTCAAAAATGGCATTTTTCATTTCTGCATATCCAGGGAAAATGTTAAAATGTAATTTTGATTTTAAATGCAGTTATATAGAACTCAAAACGGATATTATCTCTTTAAATGAGACAGCAAGAAAAGGTCTGTTGACCATGAATAATTTTTGTCAGTTTTGCTATCCCGGCAGATCCTTCATTAAGCGTTAAGCATTAAATTAAAATAGAACCAGTTTCCAATAGTAATTAACTTGAGTATATTGGGAGGCCATTATTCACATTAAAGTAACCTTTTAATAGCTCTGCCTTTAACTTCACTGCAGGTAATGACTTTAAAGAGCACTTATTAAAAGAGAAATGATAATGAGCTTTAATAAAGCAGAACAACTTGAAAATTAAGAACCCTTTTCCATGGAAAAGGATGTATAGGTGTAACTTAGATATTACATTAATGGTATTAATAATTCTTTATCCAGTCTTTTAACATTAACAGTGATTTGCAATACAATCATCCCTTTGCAAAATTAATTTTGCTATTTTTGATAAAAATGTGTTAATGTAGAGTGAAGAAAGCATGAACAAGAACAAAGAACTTCTGTTGTACCTGCGAGGGATTGTCCTGCTGCAATTCTGTGTCAGTGCCGAAACCTCGGAACATTTTCACATCTCAGAATAAGATAATTCATTAAAATACATTTCTGTCCATTGTGATGATGTTTGCACTTTGAAAGAAATTTCTGCAAACCCTTGCAGAATAATTCATTATCTCTGTCCTGCAGTGGATTTTTTGTGGGTTGGTTGTTTTTTTTTCCCCCACAAGTAAAGGGAAAGTAACAATTCCACATTGCTGTACAGAATTGTGTGGAGTCCAGCGAACCTTGGTGCCTCTCAGAGAAGAATAGTGTTTGAAGACAACTTCCCAGCTTGGCTGTGCCTCAGTTTCAGAGGTGCCAGTATGTTCTAACTCAGCCCATTAACACACTTTCAATAGAATCAGTCTACTAAACACTGTCCAGGTGTGTGACTCTTTCTGCCAATTTCTGAAGTGCTTCTTTGTGCATCATCTAACAGATTATTCAGGTTTAAATTAGAAGAAGTCCACTTACTTAATAGAAACACTCACGTTAGTCCTCTGACATATTATGATTTATTACCAGATTTACAAGATTAATTTTTGTTTTGGTAGAAGTCTACGTTTCATTTTTCAGTTTAAGAAACATACTGACATTTAAAAAACCCTTATGTTTTAAGCAAAGTTTGTACAACTCGGTTGTTTAATACCTGTTTCATTGCTCCTTTCTCACTGTTTCAGTCACAGTCTGAGCAGATTCCTCATACTACAGCTGTATGACTGTGAATGCCCGTGCAAAGTATAAATTGATTCGTTCTAGCATTCCTTGGTGCTTGCTGTGGCAAAGCCAGAGCATCAGCAGCACTGTTCTGCCTCGGAGCCTGAAGGTTTGGAGGTGTCTTGACTTCACAGCATAAAGATGTGTAAACTCTCAACCCAAATGTTCTGGTATCCCCAGGGAACGACATTTCCTAGGTGAAGCAGAAATGCTGGGCTATGTCCCAGGGTGTTTTGTGCTGGCTGTGAGTACACGTACTGTGTGTACCCCTGTGTCCTAATTCCACATGTGAACTCACCTTGGAGCGCACCTGGAGTCTGCACCCACCCCCTGCACAGTTACCTCTGTGCGTGTCTTTTACTTTTGGATTTTCAGGTAGCTGATTGGCCCTGGAGTTTTTCAGCCTGCCTGAGGGGTTGGGTCCTCAGTGATTTGACAGACTATTTCTTTTCTTCCAGCATTTGTGTATCTGGTTTTGTGTTGCACTGGAATTAAACTGGATGGAGAGTTAATTGGGGGGCCCATTCTAAGAGCATTTGGTTACTTTTATAAATTTTGTGTAGCACCTTTTCTTTTCCTAAAACATTGTTGTCTAGGTGTTCTTATTTGGGGGTTGGAGGTAAAGAAGAACTTGAAATTACTTTTAAATGAAAGAACTTTCTATTATATTTATCTGTCTAGAGGCAATAAATCTGTTTCAGCAGATTAAATACTGACTTCTTTATAAAACCCTGTTTTCTCAAACCTCTTATCAGCAGCACTTGGCAGTAATCACACCTAAGGAAACTTATAATTTTCTTCAAGGAGGTGACACTGACAGAATTAAAAATGAAGGAGCCCCCTGAAAAGCCAGTTCATTACAAATTAACAGTGGTCCTAGCAAAGCAGTGGGCTAAGGCGTGTCAAATAGTGATATGGATAAAGAAACCCAGCATTTGGAGCTGTCAGCGCCGGGAGCAGAGCGAGCCTGGGAACAAATTAATCACATATTGTCAACGCAAAGTTGCATCAAATTAACACATCGGATTCCAGCATATTAATGTGAGAATGCTTTCACCTGATTATTACTGCAAACCATTGCCACTCTCTGACTGCAAAGATATAATTAAATTGCTAAATAGAAAGTGCATATAATATCTCTGCATGCATTTAGGATGCATGAACTGAAAAGATCACATCCCAGTAAGTGACAGTTTCTATTTGTAGGAAAACTTTACTTTTTTTTCCTCTCTCTTATTTACTTGGGAGTACTAGAGGATGAAATTAGAAAAGTTAGTGCTGTTTGCACTCCCTGCAACTTGGTGAAACTCAGGCTGGATTGAACTCGTTGGCTGTGCTGTGTATGAGGACGAGTTTGTCTCCCCTCTGCTCAGGTGTTCTTGGGGGTAAGGAGAGGGAAGAGGAGTGCTGTGGAGTTTTGGAAGAAGAATATCAAAAAGCAGATGTTAATACCTTAGTAAAGACACTGTTGGTTGATCTTAGAGAGGTTGCTGGTTGTTTAGAATTAAACTACACTTAACATCTAAGATCAGATAGTGCTTAAATTGGACACAGTTATTGCACGTGCTATATGTTGATGTGTCTTTGCTCATGGATTTATTACTGGCGAAACCTGTCCTGATACTCACAGAATCCCAGAATAGTTTGGATTGGAAAGGTCCTCTCTAGATCATCCAGTCCAACCCTCATGCCAAGGCAGGGTCACTCAGAGCAGGTGGCACAGGTAATTTGGAATGTCTCCAGAGAGGGAGACTCCAGGTCCTCCCTGGGCAACAGTTCCAGTGCTCTGCCACCCTCCATGGAAAGTTCTTCCTCATGGAAAGTGAAACTTCCTGTGGTTTAGTTTATGGCCATTTGCTCCTCATCCTGTCACTGGACACCACTGAAAAGTGCCTGACACCATCTTCATGACACCTCTTGGAGATATTTGTATGGATTGGCAAGAGTCCCTCTCAGACTTCTCCAGTCTAAACAGGCCCAGTTGAGTTAGTCCACTGATGGACAAAAGGCAGTGCTGTAACGAAAACAAATATAGTATTTAATTATTCTTGGTAAAATACTCTGAGCAATGCTAAAAAGGTAATTACTCAGCTCAGAGTTCCCACTTCATGCCCTTTACCCTTCCCGTAGTGCCAGTGGGAAGCGATGCCCCACACCTGGGAAGCAGCAAGTGGAAAGTGTACTTCAGGTGTAAGGTACCTTCCCTTGGTTTGGTGGGAGGAGTGGTAATTCTGCTCTCATGCTTGGTTTCAGTAACTGCCAGGGAGTGAAGCCACTGGCAGTCCAGCAGGGGATGGGAGAGGGGCTGCCCCTGCCCGGAGTCAGAGCAGGACCTGGGAGTGGGATGGGAGCTCACCTTAGACAGCCAAATGTTTTTTCTTGGCATGAAATCTTCCTTTTGGAAAAAAGGAAAAGGAAGGCAAACAGCTGGCACAGTGAAACATGCAGGGAAATTGGTGATGCCTTGAAATGAAAAGCATTTTTTAGTCCATGGCTGTTTAAAGCAGCTTAATTGGAATTAAGGAATTTTAAAGAGTTTTTATAATGCACTTGTTAATCTTTTGGCTGAATCATATTGCGTTTTATTCTATCTAATTGATTTTTAGCAATTTACTAATGTCATTATCTTTCGCTTAATTACAGATCAAACCAAATGAAAAATGTGTTCACAAGTTGAGGTTCTTACCAGCCAAAGAAACATGGAAATGTTTTACTAGCAAATGTTTCTAATGGTTGATGTTTGCAGAAGGGTTGGATACGTCCATTTAACAGACATGCTTGTTGGGAGAAACATTCCTAAGGGAGGGAATGTTGGGGTTTTAATTTCTCACTGGACTGTCTTTTAAAAATATGCCTTTACTCTGACCCTACTACTTGAAAAATAATTTTAAAGCACTGATAGTGATTATGGAGTAAGGACTCTCTTACAGGTCTGTTCAAACACCATGATACCACTAATCAAAGAGTTCTTGTTTTGTAGTTAAACATTAAATGTAAATGAAGTGATAATTGGTTAATTCTCTATTCCAATATAACTTTCTATTTTATTAAATTATTTATTTAAGATTTCATTTAATATTCCCACTCAGAATTTGTAAAGACGGTATAATGGTCAGGTTTTTTCCACATAAATTCTACTTCCCTATCTGAAATAAATAGGGAAAAAATCCTCATTAGCTTCCATTACTTGTACAACCTGAGTTTAAGATGAAGAAATTTGATTTACTAATGGGAACAGTTTCTGAGCTTTTTATTGAGATTGAATTTATGAATTTATCATACCTCAGGCTGTTATGGACCTCAGTCCTGGGAAAAATCTTGTTGAAAACCATTTATGTCAGAAGGTGTCCTGCATCAATTAAAGTTTCTTGGACAGCCCACCAGGGCATTTTCCCATGCAGCGTTTTAAGGGCAGAACCCCCTGAGATTAAACTCTTTAATAGTCCTTTCACAGGCCTCCCCGAGTGCCACGTGGCTGTTGAGACTGGAGGGGCAGATCTGTTCTTGAGGCAGTCCTTTGTGCTGGATGCAGAGCAGTGCCAGCACCTCCTGTGTCAGTCTGGCAGTTGAAAAGTCTCCGTGTCATTCGTCCTGGACTTCCTTCCCGAGTATTGTGGGATCTGCACTGGCACGGTGGGTCTTGGCAGTCCCAGTCATGTCCCCATCCCACTGGGGTGGGACTCACTCCTTGAGCCTTGCCCAGCAGTACAAGTGCAAGGAAACTTGGATTTAAGGGGCAAGTTTGGGGACTGATGAAAGAAGTTGCCTGGTGAAGGAAATCAAACCCAATTTCCATGAGCTTCCTGACTGCATCACATTCTGTCTCTCTGGTAGTCTTTAAATTGAGTGGAAAGCTGTTGTTACGATGTCACTTAACACTGCAGAACAAATTTCTATATAAAACCCTTCCTAGGTAGGAAATTCCAGTTAATAATTTGGAGAAAAACCTGTAGTAAAACTTGAGCATATTAACTATTAAGAGTTTAATTTGAGCTCTGGGGGAAATGATCTATCGAGGTAGGCACAGTAAAACTGATGAGATTGCAGGCAGGTTTTACAGATGGTTTTCCCTTTCTTTTAAGAATAATTGAGTCATTTTAATGATAAGCCTTGCTTGGCTTCCCTGAATGGACTGCCTGTAATTAGTTGTAGCTTCAACTTTGAAATGTTTTGATAGAAAATGTATCATTTAGCACGTAAATTTTTTCTAGCATCTACCTTTAGTATTTATTCATTTTCTGCAACACACAACTTTGCTACTTCAGGTCAAATCCTAGACAGGGCTCTGTTCTCTTTGTTAGCTCGATTGTTTCCTTCAGGATGAGGGAGAATAATTACACAGAACATCTTTTGCAAGCAGCTGGAGCCCCATTCCAGCTGACTGCAGCACCTGCGAGGCCGGTGGCGGTGCCGGGGGCTGGCGGTGCCGTGCCAGCCCGGGCTCGCCGTGCCGGGCGTGCTCGGGCGCCGCTGCCCTTCTGTGAGCTTCAGCTGGCAGCAGTGCCAGGCAATGCAAAGTGTCTGGGTTAGACTAATTAGAGGGATGATTTGTGAAACGCTGGCTATTTATTTAATTAATCACCGGCACAAAGCTATAAAACCCATATTTTAAAAATCCCTGTTAGTTTGCCATGTGGTTAATAGATTGTGGCACATTAAAAAGTGACACGGTGATGTATTAAAAATGTTCCACCTAAGGTTGGCTGATGTCCTCGAGGAACTTGAGCTGTCTGCTTTGTGCAGCAGAAGCAGAGGATTAGAGGCTGATCTGTTCAAGGATTGAATATTTCTGAAAACATTTATCTTTTGTAGAGCATCTGTTCGTTAAAATAGATCGTGGCATGTTTCTTAACGCACAAATAATGTTTATGGTGTAGTTTTAATTATAAGTTTTTGTTGCGTTTTGTTATTACAAAGAATAATTCTATTCCTCAGTATTAAATTGTAATGTTTATTAGTAAGTAAAGTATAAATAATTCTTCTAAAGAGGCCATTCCTTCTCCTCACCACAAGGAAGCCAAGGATGGTTTGGGGTAATGAATGCATTTTTGCTGCAGCTGGAACAATTGCATGTTGATCAATCTGAATATGTGTTGTCATCCTTGAGCAGAACTGTGGGAGCTGAGCAGACCAGGGCTGCATGGGCAGGGTGAGCTGGTGCCGCCAGAGCCAGTGGGACATCCCACCCTCTGCAGAGCAACAGCTCTGGGTCTGTGTTGGCCTTGGGCATGCGGGGAGAGAACATGTGGGACAAAATGCCATGGGAGTGTGAGAGGAGAGGGGTGGACCGGGGCCATTTGTCCTGAATCTGACACCTACAGCGGACATAAATGTGACCTGCACTGTAAAGGGGATGGACCTGAGGCTTCCCCCTCCATGCAAATAACATTCGTCAGAAAAAACAATACCAAGAAATCATATTCACAGCACACAAAGTAAACCAGTTTTAAATTCATAGAGAGTTGTATAAATGAATGTGTTACTATGATTGAAATGTGCTGTTCCCACATTATGTGTCTTATTCTTTGGTCAGGACTTACATAATTTTATTAACTGTGAGAGTGAATGCCAAGCAGGAGCAGGCAGTGATTGGGGTACTTCATTTTGTGGTGTGGTTATTTATGTAAATCCTGGTTTTGAGGCAGATGTGAAGACGTGTTCAGGTGGAAGGAAACTGCCCAGCTCGAAGGTGATGTTTCTCAGCTGTGTGTTGTATAATTAACTGGTACATTAGGAGGGAGCTGGAATAAAACATGAGCATGTTAATGCAGCCTGGAGCTGGGGTTGTAGTGATCATTGCAATGCAGAGGATGCATTGCTCAGAACTGCTACTGCCACTGCAGCCTGGGAAACATCTGGACCTTTAATTGACAAATCGTGTGGTGCTGTACAGCGCAGGCATGCTAAGTGAAGTCAACAATTTAGAATAAAAAATAATAGTGTGTTATTTACCTTGTAGTTAAATATTCATACTTTGTTATGCTTTGGATAACAGGAAATTACTGGGTTAAATTTTTATGAATAGTGACAGTGTGAACAAGATAAATTAAGTATTTAATGATGTTAATGGAATTTTACATTGTGATCTGCTAGCTCTGCAGCACGAGCTGGGGTAATAGGAAGGAGAATCCACTCCTCAGAAGGGAACAACTTTGAGGCTCCCTTGAGAACCTGGGAGGGCTGGCAGCATGCTGAGTGTGCTGAGCATCACGTGGGCTCCTGGGGCTGGGCTGCCCTGACCTCACTGGGGTGTTCTCCATGGAAGATTTAGGAATAACAAAAGGAATCATGTGACCCAAGTAATGAAAAGCTCCATCAGTGGTGGAGGTGAAATAAACCCCATTCCTGTTTGGCCATGGTTGGAAACAGTGTGGTGGGTTGAAGGAGGAAAGGTGTTGATATATGTATGAGCAGCAAGACTCAGCATTAGGCCTCTGAATATTCAATATACAACTGAACAGGCATTTTCTCCCAATCTGTCCCACACTGTGCAGATCAAATGCCCAGGCTGAGGCATCCCTCTTTCCCCCTGGGATCCTGTCCTTGCTGTTGTACTCGACACCCCAGCCCTGCTGTGGCTGCTTCCTGGGTCACTGCTGCAGGACCTGGCCCAGGGACGTGCTCAGCATCCTGCCTTGCTCCCACCTGCTTGCTCAGAGCTGTGTGCCAGCAGGGGCAGAGCACTGTGCCACGCTCGGAGAGTTTCTGCCATATTCTTACTGAAGGCTTTGGAGATGCCTGATCATCTAAACTTATAAACATTTATCATCTTTTCTTTTAGATGACCCTTTGTCTCCTCAACTCCTCTAAAGCTGTTTAGCTTATGAATTAATGTGACTGACTGCTTTATTTCCACTTATTTTGGTAAAGAAATAATTGGTCTAAATTTTCTTATCTTTTTTTTCAAGTCAAAAGCTTAGAAGATTATGCTTTTCAGTGATTGTATTAGAAAAACACGGTCCGTTGTTTTGCTATATACTTCCATGCTCTGATCTATTAGAACTTTTGTGTATGTTGTAAATATTGAATCAATATATTTCTGTATTTTCCTTCGTACATTTTCTGTATGTTGATTAAATCCATATGTGAATAAGTTATGTTCAGGAGGTGTTTCCTGGATCACAGAGTATATTAAATACCCTGTCAAGTAAACAAAAAAACACTTCAGTGAATTTGAAAGTGAGAAGACATTTTGCATTTGAGAAAGGAAAAGCATTTGTTTCCATTTTGTGCAGTGTTTAGTGTTGTTTGCTGGGAGGTGAGTCAATGACTTGAATTAATTATAATTACTGAAGAGACATATACTGATTGAGCAAATAAAGTAGTAAGCTCATTCGTGCCAAGGCCGTCTAATTAAATGCTAACTTTGGATAAGCTAGATGTGCATGAAAGATTAATTTTAAGAGGTTTTTATGACTCCCACTAAATAATGATTCAGGAAAATCTTTGCATTATATCACTGGAACATCTAATCTTAAAGTGATATAACATTTAGTCACAGAACTCCATTGTGCAGGAAGAGGCAGTAAATTATTAGTGTTGAAAACCCATCACTTTTCTCTTGGAAATGTTTATGGACTTTGTTTTAATTTTGTGCCGTGGTGTGCAGTGAAGCAGAGCAGAAGTGAGAAGGACAGAGCACACACAGTTTGCTCCAGGATTGCTCCAGTAGGTCCCTGTTCTGCAGCTACTTCAGCATGTCTTTAGGAGTAAGTTGTCCTGGGGATGGATGAGCTCTCCCAGTGTCCTATGTCAGGCTCAGCAGCTGTTGTATGTCGTGTCCACACAATGTACATCAGACATGCACCATCTGATGATAGGGGAGGGATACAGTCCTTCATAGGCTTGGATTAAAAGTCGAGTTTAAATCACAGACAGAAAGACTTCTTGTGTTGAATTGATAGAGTTTAAATTTTTTATTTAAATAAAACATACTGTAGGAGAGCACCCGGGAACCTTAAACAAATCCATCAATAAAAATACTTGGGAAATTTTCTATGATTTATTGTACATTCTTGGTGTATCCAGTTACTCCACACTTCCTTAAAGGATTGGTGGGATATAACATTTCTAACAATAAAAGCTTAATGGAATCAGATTTGTGATTTCCTAGAAAATTAACGAGATATTTTGTCAATTTTATTCCAGACTTCATTTGTCAGAATATACAGTGTCCAGTGACAAGCTAAAAGAATTTTTTGACAAATTAACTGTGCCACAGGTGACAGATCAGGAAAATGTTAATTTAACAACCCCTTTATGCTTCCCAGATTTATTGGAGGCTATTAAGGAAACTCCAAATGGTAAGGCCCCTGGCCCTGAATAGATTTTCCATTGAATTTTATACAGGATCTATTAATAAAGTTTGATGCTGCCTCTTTGAATATCAGTAATTGTCCTTTATCTTCTGTGTCTCCTCAGCATTTCCACTTGGAATATGGTTTTTAGATAGGAGGAAAAAGTAATCAAGGTTCTAGTAGTGCTTGTGGTCTGGTTCTGAGTGATTCCTCCTGGAGAGGAGACTCCAGTGCTGTGTAAAACCCACGAGTTCTCACTGGTGAAATGCAGAGTGGCTGGGTCTGACTCCTGGCCACTGAAACTAATCACTGTCCCTGGAGCCAGTCCCACCACCTCCCAGCCCTCACCTCATGGGCTCTGAGAAGATCAGTAATTGAGCTCTGAGGGACTTCCTGCACAATTAATACTTTGCAGGATGGACTAAGGGTATGGATTCACTCTGTCCCACAGACAGGGACCTGATGGGTTAGATTAATTATGTGGTTCTGAACAAATATAAGCAATTTGCAATAACACAGTGGAAGTTTCCTCCAGACCACCTTGTCATGAGACTGATCAGTCTCAGCCTGACCCTCCTGTTTATACCAATGTTTCCTCCTCAACGTGGCAATGAATGTTCTCATTACTGCTCGGAAGTCTAATTGGTTTCACATCTCAGGTTTCAAACTCCCTTTCAATCTCATGGCAATCAGCTTTGCAGCCCTTTAATTAATAAAAGTATTTCACTCACTTTTTTAAAGATCTTGAGTATAACAGTGGTACTTTGAGCTGTTTTCCAGTCCTGCTGCTGTTGAGATTGCTCTTGTTGCTCAAAGAGTGGTTGGAGTCCTCATAGGTGTGTGAGTTACACCTGGTTTAAGTCACCAGTCATTTGATATTCATGTTGAGTATTTGTGAGTAAAAGAACAGGGTAGCTATAATGGAGGAGGTAGAGGAGATTTAGAGATGGGGAAGAACAAGGAAAAGTTTAGTTCAAGAACAGCAAACACATCGTACCACAAGGTGTGGGGCAAGGGAGAACTGTGCTGTGAGACACAGGGTCCTGAAAGGAGTTATTTTATAAATTCATGAGTTTGGGTTATGAGTTTGTAGCACAGCTCGTGCCTGCAGTGGCTGACGGATAATCTGGTCTCTTTGGTCATTAGATCTAGTTCCCAGCTCGTTTGTCTGTTCCCTGGTTTGACACTGGATGTGTCAGTTCCACCCTTGGCATCGGCTCTCACATCTGGTTGTCGATTTTTCTTGGATTTTCCATTATCAGGACCCAACATTACTTATGGTTCTTTCCTGCTTGGATTTATATATGTAACTGACTTAGCATGCCAAGGAGTCACATCCATTTCCTGGTAACTGATTACTCATTCCCATGCAGCTGCAGCCCCAGCTCCCCTGTCCCGGTGTCTCTGGTCAGGACCACAATGTGACCAATACAGCCTCCTGTGCGTTTCCTGGGCAGTGTCTGCACCTGGCCAAAGACACGTGATTCATTACCTGATAACCAGTTTAGTTAATCTTAAGAAAAAGCCCTGGAGGTAGAAAAGCAAGAGAGGTTGAAAGAAATCCACCCTTATGTTTTTCAGCAGCTCTAGCTCTGTTGTGTTCATGATTTCAGAAGATCATGGCTGGTGTCCTGGAGGGTCCTGGGCACACGAGTTCACCCAAAGACTTGTTAAGATTTATCCAAACAAAGTGAAGGAATGTCCCATATTCTGTTACAAACCTAACCCTTCCTTTGAATGAGCAAAACCAATTTCTTCTTACCCTAAAAACGTGGGAAGAGGAGGTATCTGCACTATAAAAATGCTGTCTTAAAAAACAAATTTGTTATATTGGAAAGGATTTTGATAATACTTTTAGCTATGCCAGTATGAATAACTTGAATCTTTAAACTCCTATTGCTTCTCTAATTTATAATCACACTGAAGGATCAAATGGTTTTTAACAATATATTGAAATTAGCACATGGCATTTAACTCTCTGTTTTATGGTCTCATTATAGATTTATAGCACTGAATCCTTTTATTCTGTTACTTAGAATTCTAAGTGATTAATTCAAGAACTACTTTCTCCTGTCAAGGCCCTTGTATGTATGGAGAGAGGTGGAGATACAGAGTTACTTCAGGTGCTTTGGAAGAGGGGATCAGGATGTGCAATCTTTTGCCTGTTTACAAGAGCTCTGGGATAAAGCTGTAGTCCTACCTGCAGTGGATTAGACTTTTTTTTTCTTGTAAGACAAACTTTATAGATCTCTCTGTTGCTGTGCATTTTATGGCTCATTAAATTGTCAATCTCCACGGTGCCAAATAGATTTTTTTAATACAGTGAGTTCCAATAAACCCAAATATTAATTAATTCTTCTTGGTTGTCTTCAAACAGTTCAGAACAGTTCAATGGCTCAGTTGTGTGTGTGATTTTGTTCTTCTCTTGGTAAGCCAAGGTCAAGCTGTGCTAAGTGGGTGGTTCTGCTCCCTTCAGAGGGCAGTGGGGAGAGTGGGGGAGAACTGTAGAAGAGAGCAGAAATGTAGAAACGGGGGCAGTGCAGTTTGGAAGTCTTAGGTTGGCTTGTCAGGTCTCTCTTCTTCCCCGTTCCACAAGTATGTGAATTTTTTTGCATCCTGCAGTGAAGTTCAGACTCTTGATGGAAATCTGTGAAATTGTGGCCAAATATTTCATGTCCTTTTTACAGATAAGCAGCGGGGAAGGAATTGGAATTTTAACATTCAAGGAATTGGAATTTTAACATTAACCATTCTTCCATTTTTAAGCCATAGCAGTGTATTTTAGTTTTTCTGCTGTTTTTCTCCATCCACCCAGTTTTTGTGTTAACTCTGTCACACTTTTCTTACACATTCTAATGAAATATGTGTTCTTGACAGGGCCATGTTGGTACAACAGCAACCAAAAAAATTGATGTCTACCTCCCACTGCACACGAGCCAAGACAAGCTGCAGCCCATGACAGTGGTGACCATCGCCAACGCCAAAGTGCACGACCTGATCGGCCTCATCTGCTGGCAATACACAAGTGAGGGACGGGAACCCAAACTGAAGTAATGCTCTTTCTTTACTACCCCTTTACCTCTACATTTCTCCTCTACAGCTCTTTAGCAAAATGAAATGGATTTCCATGTGTCGCTTGAGCTCCTGTCATAGGATTTGGTGATTTCTGTTCCACAGACACAGGGCACACAGGAAAGCAGCCCCTCTTAAAAATAATTTCATGGGTATTGTTGCTTTGGATGTAGGTTTTCCCTTAGCTCTTCTCAACAGACATACAAGATGTTTCTGAGGTTAAACATCTCGGTTTGTCTTTTTTTTTTTTTACACTGGAAAATATAAAATTATTCACAGATGGTGCTATTTAATTTGCTGTTATTAATTTCTATTCATTATATCTCAAGTTCAAGAGAGTGTCCTTTGTGTATGATTAGGTTATTTTTTTAATGAGTAAGACAACACTAATGTCAGTCTTTGGACACACACATTTTTCAGGAGCACAGCACACCTCAGATGGAACATGAGTAGAGTGTTCCATGAACCATCACTGCCCACAGCAAAAGGCAGCAGTGGGAGGAAATGAATTTCACCATCTGCCTTGAAGGATAAGATGTTATGATGTGTCAAAGAGTGATCATGAGCAAAAAGGCTGTCCAATGTAATCAAATTCAGGGCAGAAAGAATAAAATAAATAATGGAGGCATTAGTTTCCCAGAGCAGGCGTTAGACACAGCAGCTATTGAAAATCTGGGGACAAATGCTCAGATTAAAGGGCAGAGCCTTGAGATTCCAAGAAGTTTGTTTTCTTGTAGGTTCTTAATTGTTTCTCATGTCTCCATCACCTTTTTTTAGCATTGCTGACTGCCAGTCCTGGAACAAAGAATGATTTAACAGTAAACTAATTCTCATATTTCCAAGTAAGGAAAGAGCTTGTGTAGGGTGCCTGTTCTACATTGGCCATTTGTTCCTGATTCAGTCAGGTGAGAGTGTAAAAAGACAAAATGGGGATCATTGTGACAGTGCACTAAAATATATACAGAGAATGCCTGGGATATGTATACAAGGCATGTAGAGTGACAACTATACCTACTGGTGACACTGTGTGAGAGTAATGAGGAGGCTGTAGACTTTGTAATTAAGGAAAACAACCCCTCTGTCTTTAGGAGAAGAATATATTACTACCTAATTCTTTTTCCTAAAAGGTAGGTGTAAGAGTCTGAAGTCAGTGAGTACGAGTTGACAGCTTTGAGAACATTTTGTATTCAATTAGGCTGCCTTTTTTATTATAATTGTATTATATTTGTCTCTATTCAGTCTCTTGATACAAAGAACCACTGACAGTGTTAGCAACCCTGTCCCTGGCCTCTTGCACATGAACTTGGGTTGTAACCCAGTGGCCAGCCTCTGACAGATGTGCTGGGATGGTTCTGCCTGCAAAAAATAAATAAAATCCCACTCTAGGAAGAAATTAATAGTGAGATGCACAATTCAAATACAGCTGCTATTTTTAGAAGTGAGGAATGTTTTTGCATCTCTCAGTTCTTATGCTCAACTTGTTCATTCCTGACTTTGATCTCAGTGTGATGGAGCGGCAAGGTGCAGAAGTTTGATCCACTGGACTTTTTTTTTTTCCCCCAACTCTTTGTGACTACGTCTGTGTTAATGTTCAGGAACCCAGTCCATCATTGAAGTTATTTGTAACCCCTTTATTTTATGGGATTTTACTGACAATGTGTATTTTCAGTGTCATTGATGGAATAAGTTGGTGTCACCAGCACCTCTTTTGGCACTCAGGTTGTTTTGAGACCACTCTGAGTGTGTTTTGCTGCCTGTGTGTTCTTCCAGCTTTAATATGAATTATGCAAATGCATCAAGTTTCAAATGAAAATGCTAACTTTATTTATCCAGAGCTCTGAGTGCTCACCAAGCTGCACAGAGACCAGTTCTGTCAGAGGAATGGGTTGGAGAATCAGCAGGGCAAGGCACAAGGCACAGCTGTGGGAAGATGGGCATTGGATGACTGGTCAGACTGGAAATCTCACAGTATGAGGGGACTTTTTTGAGTTATGTTGAACTGGATAAATGAGCATACAGGGCTTGGTGTCTGTATTCCCACAATGCAGGAAGGACATGGAGCTGCTGGAGCGAGTCTGGCCATGGAGATGCTCCAAGGGAACTCTGCTGTGGGGGCAGTCTGAGAGAGCTGGCATTGTTAGAGCACCTTCCAGTGTCTGAAAGGGCTCCAGGAGAGCTGGAGAGGGGCTTTGGACAAAGGCCTGGAGGGACAGGGCAAGGGGGAATGGCTTCCCACTGCCAGAGGGCAGGGTTAGATGGGATATTGGGAAGAAATTATTCCGTGTGAGGGTGGTAAGGCCCTGGCACAGGCTGCCCAGAGTAGCTGTGGCTGCCCCATCCCTGGAAGTGTCCAAGGCCAGGCTGGACAGGGCTTGGAGCAACCTGGGATAGTGGAAGTTGTCCCTACTTGTGGCAGGGTATAGAATGAAATGTGCTTTAAGTTCCCTTCCAGCTCAAACTGTGCTATGATTCATGGAAATCTAACTAGAATAAGAGAAGGATCAGAAAATCGTGCCAGGCATTTCTCATTAGAGAGCAGAATCTGATGTACCTGAGTTCTCATGGCCTTTTTGTTTGGCTGTTCCTACAAGCCTGGCCACAGTGCCGACACACAGCCTGGGCTGTGGGCTTCAAACCTGGTGCTTCCCAGTTCTCTCCCAGCACTGCATTTTACCCATTCTCTAAAAGTTTCTTTAGCACTTTTGAAGACAAAAATTAATTCTGCATCCATGTACCAGGTCTTCATAACAGTCCAGAGACTCAGGAAAGTTTCTTCACTACTATTGCAGAGTTTTCAAATTTCAGAGTAACGAACATTGCTGAATTACCTTTTTGTTAGCAAATTTGCAGCTTACATTAACAGCAGTGCATCATTATTCTGTTTTCCATAATAAATGTCTTAGTCATGACAAGGTGCCTATAGATCACCTGGACTAAGCACTCTCAATAAAGCACAGTTGCAACCAAAGGTTTGTGAATTAATTGAGAAAATTGCAAATCAGGTAGTCAGTGAAATAATTCATTGTCACATCCAATCAATAAACTTTGTAAATCAACTCATTTAATTCAAAAAATGATCTATATAGATCAAGCGACCAATTAAACAATTAGCATACACTTTACAATTAATTAATTTAAGCATCAATCATGCAATTAAAACTCTGAATTTAAACTGCAGAGTTTAGAAATGCACTGCCATGTGCACCTCTAGCTGTACTGCGTTGCTGGGGAAGGGCCTGAGTGCTGGCAGGTTTACAGTCAGAAAAAATAGTTATTTTCAGGCCAATAATTTAAATTGAAGTAACAGTTGAAATAGATTTCAGTGTTAGGAAATTATGATTAATACCTGTTAGATAGCTATAGATAGTTGTTTCTCTGTGGGTTTTCATCTGTGTAAAGAAAGAGGCTCAGCTCTTTATCTCCTTCACACTGTACCTGCTAAAACTTCCTGTGTTTAGTTAGTTCTGCTTGCTGGTCTTTACTTTTTAACTGCTATTAGTGACTGGAATTCTTAGATACTTAGAAAAGGTAACTTTTCTCCTAATCATTGCTACTGTGTTGGACAGGTTCTTTCCTTTTCCCATAGTTCATTACCCTGTTTACCTGCCTGAGAGCACTCTTTTTCCAGCCTACAGACAGTAAACTTTCACAGTTGTTTGATCTGTGAAAAATCAGACACTCCTTGTTTGCCTTTAGTTCTGAAATGTAGTCATCATATAAATAAATAAATTTTACCAAGTGGAGAAATATGACTTCAACTTTATGAAGTCATGAAACTTTTATGACTTTAGTGTATTTTAATCACTGTCAGGTTTTGCTTGTAGTTGCAGTTAATGATGAAGACTGACTGCCATGTTCTGAGTTTGGGGCTTTTCTATCACCACGTGGTTATGGCAGCAAGATATGTTGGGTCTTTTGGGGACAGATATACGTATAGGTGTCATCAGTGGCTTTTCAGGGTGTTCCTCCTGTGCAGGTGCATCTGCCCACAGTGTTTGGTGACCAGTTCAGATGGGCTGCCCTGACTCAACCCGCTCTGTGTGTTCCAGTGACAACGTCAACGCCTATTGCCTGCACATCGCCGAGGACGACGGGGAGGTGGACACAGATTTTCCCCCCTTGGATTCCAACGAACCCATTCACAAGTTTGGCTTCAGCACCCTGGCACTGGTGGAGAAGTACTCGTCGCCCGGGCTGGCGGCCAAGCAGTCGCTCTTCGTGCGCATGTGAGTGCGGCCGGGTTGCGCCACCTCCCCGACTCCCTCCTGCTCTGCCCCTCTCAGCAGAGTGTGCCAGGGCTCAGGGGCCACGGGTACTGCTGGTGCTCTGCAGGTGATGCCCCCCTCTGCAGGTGATGCCCCTCTCTGCAGTGATGCCCCTCTCTGCAGGTGATGCCCCTCTGTGGTGATGCCCCTCTGTAGATGATGCCCCTCTCTGCAGTGATGCCCCTCTCTGCAGGTGATGCCCCGCTCTACAAGTGATGCCCAGCTCTGCAGTGATGCCCCTCTCAGTAGATGATGTCCCTCTCTGCAGGTGCTGCCCCACTCTGGGCTCTGTCATCAGGCAGGTAGAAAATCAAACGCTGCTGGCACAACTCAGGTGAGCCCATTGTAGTGAATCTAAAACAGTAGAGAAGAAAATCAGCCCCTCTGCATGTGATCAGTGGAAAACATTGAGCTGTTGCACTCCCACTAGTAAATATTTGGAATTTGCACAATATCTGAGTTCATAATCTTCATTTTGCTCCAGCCATGGTGCTTATTTTTGAAAAATCTGTTCTCAATAATATATGAAATAATGTGTGTAGAATCACAGAGCATTTAGGCTGGAAAATAAGTCATAGCTTCAGAGAGTTTAAATTATGAAGTCATTCATATAAGATATCCAGTGCCCTTTTCAACAGGCATTAAGAACTGATCTTGCAAGGGACTTTTTAATTATTTTGGAAAAGTGTATTGAATTTTAGCAGGAAAAAAAAGTGTGTTCATGGTGTTTGATTTTCCACACATGAGACTTCAAAACCTTCTTTCAAAGCCTAATAGGCAAAAGAGTAAATTTGTATTTTCAGACTGGTTAGTGGACTAAAAATCAAGTGATTTTAGAAACAAATAATTGCAGAGTGGCTTAATAACAATGCAGTTGTTGAGGAGAGAAATGATCAGTAACCAAGCATGCCAGTTGGAATAGGACTGGACATTCCCCTTCAAAGTCCAAAAGAATTTTGATGAGGAAGACCCCAGCCACCCTTGAGACTTGAGCTGTCTGGATTGTAGCTCAAGAAGAATTTGCTATGTCCTTATCAGTGAAGTAGGGATATGTACTGTGCTTGATCACTTTTATTTTTCTTTACTTGTGACTGAAAAATCTTTTAAACTGTCAGAAGGCCTTAATTACTGTAAAGAAATACCAGGAGCATAAGCCACTTCTTACTTGGGAAAAATATTTCATGTTTGGAGCACTCAAAATGAAAATGCTAAGAGAGTTTTCCTGGTTATGGGACATCACTTACATTTCTTTATACTACAGCTGCTTCCAGTTCTGAATAATCAGACATTTTAAAAAATTCTGGCCTATTTAATTAGCTTTTATATTCATTATGGTATACTGTGTTTCTTAGAGGTGTTCCAAAGCATCCTACTGAAAGCCATTGTCAGAAATCCCATGTGTGCTCCCACAGGCCACATTCACTTTGTTCCACTGCATTAGGGCATTGGGAAATACAATATTCTGGCCACGGTATTTACAGCTGAGTTATTCAAGGTTGAGATAGTGGGCTGTGCTGCTCGAGGTAGTGGTGAGGAAGGGGATGCAGGGAGGAAGCTCAGCAGCCTCCCCAGGAGCACTGTGAGGTCCATTTGGGGTAGTGGGGTCACAGTCACCTATGCCAGACAACTGACACCTCTGCCCATGGAATTGCAGAATGTCCAGTTCTCTCCACCTGACTGAAGAATTTATCTGAAAGAGGGAATCTCCTCTTCACCCACATGCATTTCCCTTGAGTCAAAGCTATTGCCAGGAATTTTGTTAATTTTATGACTCCATGGTTGTTTATCTCTAAGATTATCCTTCATTTTTTATAACCCCAGAAAAACACCAGCAAGTATAGAGAAAATTCTATTCTAATTCCATGCCCTCAGAAAGGCTCACAGGTGTTTGTTGCAGGCAGAGCAGGTAAGAGGTCTGTGTCCAAAGACAGTTCTAAATTATTGCTGATTTTCATCTGGAAAAAGTTCCCTTTCTTTCCCAACCACCTCCCCCCAGTGCCTGTAGTCGGTGCATGAACTGGGATTAGTGTTTCAGTGCAGTGAGCAGCTGTGGGCTCAGGATTTGGAGGCTGGCTCAGAGGAGCTGGGACCAGGGTTCCTGTATGAGCCCAGAGCCCTCGGCAGCATCCCGGCAGGGCCAGCAGTGCTCTGGCTGGAGCTTGGAGATGAATTAAAGTCCAGCTGCAGGTCCTACCAAACTAAGGCAAAATCTTTTGGTTTACCATCCTTTGTGCTGTTGGGAAGAGCTTTCTTCTAGCTTGGGAGGTGCTGCTGAGGACAAATAGGACAACTGCATCATAAGCAGTGCTTTTCCAAAAGGATCAGTTTGGTTGTTCCTGTGTCCACATGTGAATTTGAAACTGCTTGTGCTTCCTGTGTGAATAGTGAGGTTGAAATTAGAATTTTTAATGTGTCCCCTAGAATAGAGAATTACTTGATCAGCTCTTGATCTAAAGGTTGTTACCTCTGGGAGTTTGAATGTGCATATTGTCTCATTTTGGTAGATATTTGTAATTTCTGTGTCTTCTTCCTACCCTGTCACCCTACTAGTGCATGTAATTGTGGTTTTGTATTTTGCATCTTTTTTTCCTTCTCGTGCTGAAGCATTTCAGCTGCTGTGGTGTCAGCCTTGTGACTTGTAATGTGTATTAATATTGAATCACTGTTGAAAAATGTTGATGCCTGTGAGCAGCAACATGCTGAAGCCCATGTTTCATCTCCCATCTCCCCATCCTGCGTGTTGGATGTACGTTCAGAGGCTGTGCAGTTGCCGAGCTGACAGCAGTGGAACTCTGCCAGGGACCCCGTTTCAGCAGGACATGTTTGAGAAGAAACAGTTTGCAGAACTTTATACACTTCAACTCCTGCCAAGGCAAACTCTGAGCCACTTGAGTTAGTTATAAATACCCAGAGGCGGTGTCTGGAAGTAGCCCACAGTGCAGTTTATATTCAGAGCTGGATGTGAATGTCTTTGTGGCTGTACAGAGTAGTAAATAATTGAGTTTGATTAGGGAGAGGGACCTCATTATCCCCCCACCTGTGCCCAGCTGGTAGGGGAGGGTCGAAATGAAGCCATTAGCTGTCGCTCTTACTGGCATCTCAAAGAGCTCAAATACATCTGTGTCTTATTTTCTTTTCTGGCACAATCAGTCGAGCAAGCTAAGCAGGCATGACCGAATTTGGCAAGTTCCAAGGACTCTGGCAAAGTTACACAAGGAGAAGACGGAGGGCAGTCATTCTGGCTTCTCACTGCCCATTAGTCTAGCGAGTTATGTGTTTGGAAGGTGGCTGTCGTGGAAAGCAGAGCTTTGTGCAATGTCAGATGCAGCACTCACACACGGCCCGCTCTGATGGCGAGAGCATTTGTCAGGAGGAGGCAAACAAAGCACCACATCTGTGGAAACACGGACTTCTTGAGATGCTGAGATCATACCTGAAAGGCTGAAAATGAATCCGTACCATCATTAGGGCTTTGTCCCTTGAAAATTTTATTATTGTAACTTGACATACTCAGTCTAATGGTGTTTCGAAAAACTGTAGCTCAGCTGCCAGTTGGCACACAGAGGAAATTTGGCACGCAGTTCCTCTGCTCTGTAGCACTTTTTTGTGTTTTGCTATTATGCTTAAATTGCTTTGAATATTATATACAAAGTTTCAAAGAGGTATCCCTGCCATACCCAATAGTTTAAGGTTTGAAACCTTTTTAAAATGCTTGCATCGTGCATTTACAAATTCAGTTAAAAGCTCTGAAATGTGTTTTTCTTGGATTCCAGAAGCACTCCCCAAAAGGCCCGTTCCCTGTTTGTACATGGGGATGGGTAATCTACAAAGTACATTTTAGAATATTCATAGAATGCAAATTTAAGACAGTTAATATAGGTGCCAAAGTTAAGAAGGTGGCACTCAGGAAGCTGGAGAAGGAAGAGCGGGACCCCAAGAAGGGGATCAAATGACTTGTTTGAGGTCTAAGGACAGGTCTAGTGGTGTCAAAATGAAACCAGTTAAACTCAGTACTACACAGAGCTATCCAAAACCAACCTGAGATGCACAAAAGCAGCTCATTTAGGCTCAGAATAAAAATCGTGGCTGTCATTAGTTATTCTGGTTCCTATCACTGTGCACTTTATCTTAAAAATTACCCAGCTTAAGTCTATTGCGTCAGCTGGGATTTTTAGTCTTAATGCTGACTTTGTGCTGATCAAGTGGAAATCATTATTAGTCACTCCCGGGCACTTCCAGCCATGCCAGCTGGTTTTGCAGTGAGCCTTAAGTGCTATAAATTCCGCTTCTGGAAAATAAATTCCACTTCTGCATTAAAAAAACCCAAACAACCAACCAACAATTTTAAAAATTGCTCCAGATTGGAAAAGAGCTTTGGAAAAGTTTGTTTCTCATCCAGAACAGAAGCCTTTTGTCCTTCTAGTGTTGGTTGTTTCATTTTGTGGCACAAATGGAGCCCGTGGAGGGACCCTGCCAGTTCCCAGGGCATGTGAGTGTGGTGCCCCCGGCAGCGCCCGCCGGCAGCTCCTGCCTCTGCGGCTCTTTCCTCTTCCCCTCCTGAACCTTGCCACTCTGGCTCGGCACAGAGGCTGTAAAAGAAGATGGAAAGCCAAGTTACCGCAGAATGATCACTATCATTAACATTCACGGGTGGTTCACTTATCATTCCTGACTGCACAGACATGGCAGCCGTTATGAAACGTCCACAGGTGTAGCACGATGATACATATTACATTGTGCCACAATGGATTTATGTATTCTGTAACAAAAGAAAAGTGTAATGAAAAAATACAGAAGGTAATCCTTTATTCCTCCACTGCACAATTTATCAGTAATGCCTGTGGATGATAAGTGCCAGGGATTTCCTTTGCTTGATTTAACCTTGTCACCCAGGTATGTTTTTGCAAAATGACAGAAAATACAAACTAAGGAATTTCTTTGGCTTTCTATTTGCCAGCAGCACTTTTAATTGATTGACCAGCATCTGCTTGTCTGTCCCGTTTTCAGTGTGTTGACTTAAAATAAAGGTATCACACTTTAGCAGAGTGAGGTAAAACAGGTTGTTCATAATGACAGTTAAGGATATGCTGAGGTTGAGCTGAGTGAGGACAGTCCATGCCCGTGGTCAGTGCAGAGCACTGGGGAGTGGCGAGAAGAGGCTGCAGGTGTCTCCAGCAGAGCCTCCTGTGGTGTGGTCACACAATGGAGGGTTGTGGTGGATCAGTGGTGTTCCAAATGACCTGGTGCGGAGTGTGGCTCCAGGACACTCTGGTGGCATGTCCAGCAACAGGACAAGTAGTGGTCATAAACTAAACCACAAGAAGTTCCACCTCTACATGAGGAAGAATTTCCTTCCATGAGGATGGTAGAGTTAGGGTTGGAACAGTTGCCCAGGAAGGGTGTGGATTCTCCCTCTCTGGAGACTTTCAAAACTCACCTGTGTCACCTGCTTCAGGTGACCCTGCTTGGGTAGGGGTTGGACTTAGGTGATCTCCAGAGGTCCATTCCAACCCCAACTATCCTGTGATTCTGTGGGACTTCTTCTTTGAGCACAGGAAACATGCTCTGACACATTGGCCCGCCCCAGGATGACGGCAGGAGCTCTTTGGTCTGGGCTAAAATCCACCCTCGGCTCAGATGTGTGGGTTTGCTGAGTGCTGAAATGTTGTATTGATGATCCCTGATGCATTGTGAGAGGGAGACCAGCGCTGAGTGAGCCAGGGCAGGGGAGTGCAGAGCTGAGCAGCTGAACAGGGACAGGATTTCGGGCCCTCTGGCTCCACTCCAGAGCAAATAGCCAAGTTTACAAAAGCGGGTGTGCTCTGTGTTTCACTGCTCCTGCCAAGGGTTCACTTACGGCTCACACACTAAATATAGTAAAACACAGAGGGTTTCTTTCTTTGCTTTGATCAGTAAAATAAACTTTTAAAGATTGTTCTGGGATGAGATCCAGCTTCAGAGGCAAAGAATGGCCATGGCTCAGGCAGGGGTTAGTAATGGTGTGTCAGGGAAATCAGTCTGACAGTTCTCAGGCCAGCTGCTCAATGGAAAGAGTTGGCCGAGCCGGGATGGCCCGGGACACGAGCACATCACAGCAACCCATGCTCTTTAGCAGCTGAAGTGTCAGGAACTGAAAGAGAATCTTCCATTTTTGGGATGTTCCTAATCAGTGAGTGGCCCTGAGCTGGGGCTCCTCTGTGCCTGGCAGGAATCCAGGCTGCTCCAGGCTGGGGGCTGCAGTCCCTCCTCTGTTTGAGGCAAAAAATGAATTCATACTAAGGAGGCGCTTGTGACTTCAATTGTTTTGGCCATAGCAGATTTTGGGAGACTTCCTTTGCCTTTGTTGTTTCTTTTCTTCCTGCTGTATTTTATTTTCCTGTATTTTGGTTGGAAGTCTCTGGAAACTTTCTGTCAGTATTGCAGGATATTGTATGAATCACCTGGAGGCACCAGGTGTTGCGATGGCCTGGTCCAGCCTGCAGGGCTTTTCTTGCAGCACTTCAGTGACAAACATTATGTCATTTAAATAAAAGCACAAAGGTAGTTTCTTTTTTGTAATTATTGTTATAGAAGGGGTTTTTCACTTTAAAAAATCCACTGTATCTCACTCAGCAGGTCAGCTGGGACGGGAGCTGTGAGGCCTTTGGGAAGTGAGGGATCGCCCCTGGCACTGCTGGGCCAAGGAGGGGTGTTGTGTGGTGCTCGTGCAGGTCATGGGGCTCCACAGCAGCTTCAGGGGAGATTTGCTCCTCAGTGAAGGGCTCGGGAAGGTCTCTGTGCTGTGTCAGTCAGAGTCCCTGTGCCCAGGGACTGTTCCAGGACAGTCTGGAGGCACAGTGACACTCCTCCTGTGGAGCAGCGGGCTCGGTTCTGCTCCTGCTTTACTGAACACATGGCAGGAAAAGTAGATGCATGAAAAGGCTGGGTGTATTTGGTTTGAAGACGGGTAAGATAGAGTTATAAATAATAAATGGTCTGGAGAACATAAATTTGGGGCTTTTAGGCAGTTTCATTTTGCCAGGAACAAAGGGAATTGAAAATGAAATTCAGATGAGACCAACACTCAGCCGAGGAGAGGGAAATGGCATCTTTCACCAGGGAGGTGGGGGACATCTCTGTGGGGCTCGAAGCTGGGCTGGGCTGATGGCCCCAGGAGCACAGGTGGGCTGCAGGACTCGAGCTGTGTCCACCACGGGCCCAGGCAGGGGGTTCCTGGCCTCTGTGTCACACCACAGTCAGTGGCCCCGAGCACACAGTGTGTGGTGAGGGCTCAGAGGTATTGTTTGTCCATCCCAGCTGTGTCACACCATGGGCTGGGGATGCCACATCTGATGTGACCTGAGGTCCAACCTCTAGTCCCAGCATTTGTGTCTCAATGTGCCATGTAGTAATATGGGCTTGTTTTTCAGGATATACTTGTGTTGCTTGGATTGCTTTTGATTGCCAGTTGCTTTTAAAAATACTCCGGCTGTGATGTTTATATGGAGCTCTACTCTGATTAAAATACTAGTTGCCAGATAGAGAGCTCCTCCTCCTGCCCCAGTAGCTTTGCAAACCAGTTTTTTCTGTGCAGAGCAATCTCTCCAGTGGGAGCCTTCAGCTCTCGGATTTCCCTGGAACTGTCTGCAGTGACATCTACTGACACAAGCAGAGACTGACTGCGAGGGCTAAGGGGCAAAATTTACTGATATGCTCATCCAGTGTCTCTTCTATTATATTGTCATCTTCTCTGCCTCCCCAGTGGTGCCCTCTTGGTGTTTGGCAGCAGTACCCCCAGTAGCCATCCCCATGCTCTTTGCAGTCCTTCCCACTGCGTGACCTCTCCTGCGGGCGATGGTCAGGACAAGGACCCACTGCCATGGACCTTTCTGGGAGATTTTGTGCTATTGTGTTCACAAAAATGTGTCCATAGAAAGCCCCTTACTTAGGTTTAAAATAATGCGTTGAAACAATACCTTGATAGTGCTACAAAGCTACTGTCACCTCACCAAGGGTTGTTCTGCCACTTCTTTCTAATGGTTTGTCTTGTGTGGGACACAGATGAAAATGCCACTGCAAACTACTTCTCTGTTATGTGCTGGAAAATGCTCCACAGGCATTTACTGAGGGACTGAGGAACCCCCAGGTTCATTGACTCATTTTTCTCTTCTAATGTTGGACACAAAGTGATCAAAAATAACACTAAATTAGGAAAATCCGTGCACCCCTTGAATCTCAATCTATTTTCTCTGGTTTTGTCTCTGTCTTGCTAAGGCAGTTTGCTCAGTTTCTCCTTTTAACTTCCCTTTACAGCCCACCTTCGTTAACTGTGTGCCTAACGAGTGCTTTGCTTGAAGCTAATGATGACTGCGGGAGCTGCCGGTGATGATTGTTTTGTAAAACTGCATGTGCATCTGTCTTGCAGAAATGCTGCTCATGGATTCTCACTTATTCAGGTGGACAGTATGAAGGTCACCATGAAAGATATCTTACAAAAGGCCTTAAAGAGAAGGAAGGGATCACAGAGAGGCTCAGGTGGGTTATTTATTGTATTTTCTAGAGGGCAAGATGTTTCTCCATGAGCATATTTTATATTTCTTTTTAACTGTTGTGAACACTGCACAGGTTTTGGGGGGGTTGTGTCCCAGCCCCACTCACAGGGTTCTGTGTGCAGGTTTGTGCTCTCGATGCTAGCACAAAGCTGACAGTGCAGGAGCTGCATAATGTTTGCTGCAGAGCAGTATATCCATTCCTGCAAATATTTATTTATGATAACAAAGCCATTTGCATTCAAGTCCAGCTCATGGTAATTTGGGATGATGGGTGGAAGTACAGCAAGTCCAGCCCATGGTAGAGTTTGTATATATACTTTTAATTTATGTAAGAAAATTATGCTTAGTATGATTTTAAATAATTTCAAGGATTCATCTTTACTTGTAGAGAAAAATTTACTTTCTGCAATATTGTCAGAGTAGTGCTGTTATAGTTAAGGCATATCAAGATTTAAAAAAAGAAAATGTACAGTGCTTGCAATTCTATTTTAGACCAATGCTTTTCTGGTGGGTAGACGTGCATTCACATATATGTTAGTGTATATATTTCAAAAGTATAAGTCTGAGAGATCTTTCCAGCAACAAGAAATAATTACTGAGAGAAATTGCTCTGAGTCTTGTCACGCAACAAAGGAACTTTAATATAAACCCATCTATATAGAAGGGAAAGATAAGGATCTTGTCTTTGTAAATGAATGAAACCTCCTTATACACCCTCAGTTTTAACTATGGGAAAAGAAAATAAACCTTGTTCTCTTTAGAAAAAGTAGTTCGGTGCAGTTTTTAAACGCGTGTATAATCTGTCATGGATTTAATTAGCTATCTTCAGATGAGAGCTGAAGTTTTAATAAAAGTTAGAAGAGATAACACAGTGAAGGACACGGATGAGCTGTCTCAAGGCCATATTCCAAGGGAACGATAAGAGCTGTAAAAAATGGCAGAGAAGAGCAATTGAATGGAGCAATGAAAATCTGATTCTCGTAAAAAAAAAAAAGGGGGGGGGGAGAGGAGCAGTGTTGGGGGATGGAGAGGAGAGGAGTGGTACTGGGGATGGGGAGGAGAGGAGTGGTACTGGGGATGGGGAGGAGAGGAGTGGTACT
>VXAU01004997.1:88010-168509 GCA_013399695.1 Formicarius rufipectus | reverse complement strand
GGGGATGGAGAGGAGCGGTGCTGGGGATGGAGAGGAGCGGTGCGGGGGATGGAGAGGAGTGGTACTGGGGGATGGAGAGGAGCGGTGCGGGGGATGGAGAGGAGTGGTACTGGGGGATGGAGAGGAGCGGTGCGGGGGATGGAGAGGAGCGGTGCGGGGGATGGAGAGGAGTGGTACTGCGGCGGAGAGAGGAGCCCCGCCAGTGTGCAGCAATTTGGAGCGGGGCCAGGAGCCATCGCTCACCCTCGGCTGCGGCGCCGCCGTCCAGATGTGCCAGCGGCACGTCCCGGCCCTTGCCAGCTGACTGCGCCGTGTGATAACCGGCTCTCTGGATGCCCATCACTGGCCGCAGAGATAGAATTAAATGATGATGATCTTCCCACAAGTTGGGAGAGGAAACAATGCATATAAATCTTGATTTCGTCTCAGCATGAGAAGTCTTTATCCATCATCACTCATAATGAACAAGTCGTTAGCGGCGATGAATGGTGTTGGGGTTTTTTCAAACACCTCTTTTGTTCACTTTTTGGGTGACTTCTATTTATTTCCTGGGGTCAGATTCCCCTTCCCTGAAGGGAGTTTGCTAAAGGATTCACTTAGCTCAGCCTTGAAACTGCTTCCTCCCTTCGTGTAACAGATGTTTTACTCTTTGTCCTTTTGAAATTTGTTTCTGCTTTGATTTTGTTACTTTAGCTCAGTGGTTTAGCAAAGGAATGGACCTGGCATTTGTTCTTTCAGCTAATACAGTCATTTCTGCTGCCTTGGCCCTCCTGCTCAGGACCCTTTGCAGGAACAGGGTATATAGGCATGCATGTGTCATCTCGGGGGGAGGGTGAGTGGTGTAATTATGTAAGAAATAATTTAAATTTACTCTTTATAAATTGCCCATGTGACATCTCACCTCTTTGAAATATGACCAGCACCCCTGCTGTGGATATAACCACAGTAGAAGTCACGACTACAAACCTTTTGGTTACTTTCAGGCATATTTACATGGGAACATGTAATTAGATTTCTTGGAACAGTTGGTGTTTGCAGGTTTTGGTTGCACTCATGTCCAGACACGGCCAGAATTCTGACCTGCATCTGGAAGATCTGTGCATTGGGGTCAGTGGGAGCAGAATTCTCACTCTGAGAAGTCTCCTGCTAGAATTCCCAAATTACTGAGTTTCATAAATTTAACTGCTGTTGAGCACTTATAATGTATCATTGGAATTGTCCTGTAATACTGGCCCATGGCTGAAGGGATTCCTTGGATCAGGTATTTGTGTATTAAGTAGGTAAATCAGAAATTTTTATTAAAATTACCTTCCCTCATCCAAGACTTCCCTAATTCCCTATTACTTCCTTACTCCAAAGTGTGGTTTATCAGGCTTTGGTAGGGCGGAGAGGCTTGGGAGGATCTTGGTGTCATCTTTAATGCAGCAGCAGTTGCAGCTGTGTGCACAGAAGGGTCCAGCCCTCTGGATCCAGACAGGACCCATCTGCCACGGGCTAGGAATGCTGCTGGGCTGAGGGCAGGGAGAACTCAGGATGCCACCACAGTTCGCACAGAGAGACTGGAGCAGGAAAAGATTTTGTCGTCATTCCTCATCTGCCACCAGATTCTTTGTAATTGGAGAGGATATGCCTCTCTCTTTCACTGGGAGATGCAAGGATAAATGGAATTGCAGATCAGACCATTAACACAGCACGGGCCTGTGCCAGGGTGGTTCAGGTCATTATTAAGCAGTGGATTAGGATGTCAAAGTTCTGAATAAAAGATAAGACTTAATTTAGGAGAAGCATTTCTCCTCACTCAGCAATGCTTCCTTTAAAGCTGATTGTTCTGATTTTTAAAAAGTCACTACCAAAAATAGACTGAATGTGTTTATTTAAAGTTTTTGGAATAGTTTAATAAAATTGAAATACCTATGTGCTTTTTTGCCTGTTTCCAGTGGTCCTCCAGACCAGCTTTTCAAGGAAAAATAAATTTATCGTTACAGCTTATGCTGTTTTCAGGTATTGGTAGAAGCAGTTGCTTTCTGACCTGTTTTTACTCCTGATTTACAGGACATTTTTCAGACTGCTCCTCAGCTGGTAGGAAGATGCAAACCTGGGTTGACCTCTTTGGGTGAGGAAGAATTTGAGGAATTCCTGTTGTGCAGTTGGGAAGGGTTTGTTCAGCATGACCAGGGCTAAAACACTAGCTTAGTTTCCTCTAAATATTTTATTCAGCCAGAAAAGATTATTTGCTGCAGGAAGATACAGGTCAGTAGGAGACAGAAGTGGGGTTCAACACTTGCTTCATAGAAAGGTGCCTGAAAAAATGGGAGCAATGTTCTGACTATATCTAGCTCTATTTAGATAAAATTATTGCAAACTGCTCAAACTATTGCATGTTCCTTGCAATTTTCCTTTCTTAGGGTCTTGAGGCTTTTGACATATGAACTCTGACCATTTTTAAATAATAATCTTTGAGTCAGTCAAGGGGAAAAACAGGTGGCAAAACAACCTGGATGTGTTGTAGCCGAGGGAGCCATGGCCCTGAGTCCTTTCCTAGAGGATGTGGTGGTCCTGAAGCAGGGCTGTGGGAGCCTGGTCACCCACGCTATCACAGGCAGCCATGGGGATTTAGTGGGAATGCTGGACCATCTTCTGCCACGTGCTCAGATAACCAGCTGGTAGAAGTACATGGGAATGGCTGCAAGTTAGGAAAAATCCTGTAACAACCAGTTAGTGCTGCATACTGGAGAAGATAAATCTGCAGAGGAAATCGTTGAGGCAGATGTTTAATTAGTTGGAGCCAGGCTGGATAAATCAGGATAGGAGCTGTCTATGCAGATATGCCGGTGTGCCTTGCCTTCCTCTGGGCTGGTGTCACTGGCTTTGAAAACAAACTGTTCTTTTTGCTGAGGAAAGAAGCAGCAGAAAGAGTCATATAACCTCTCGCTTACTGTAATGGATTCCCCTGTGTACACTCATAAAATAGAAAATGTAATTGATGTTTTCTTATGGTAATGAAAACTAACGAAGTCGAATACTTTATCATCAATTTGTTTAACCTATTGCATGCTCAGCAGTGTGTATTGCACAGGCATATTTTATGGGATGTCTGGAAATAAAACACTCCTGGTTATGGGATGAACTCCTGGAGGAGACTGGTCTGATCCAGGATGGACCACCATGAAGGGGGCTGGGGAATCACTCAAGTGAGAGGGTTTTCTGCAAATAGCCTGAATGGGAGAGAAGGAGCCCAAGGACAGGCTGATGCCACAGCCATGGTGGGCAGGGGCTGTGAGAAGACAACAGGCAGCTCCATCAGTGCTGGAGGGAACTGTCTGGGCATGGCACAGGATTGGCCATGCTGAGGTGCTCAGATAATGGCCCTTGGAGAGCCTCGGTGTCCATAGGCAGTTTAAGGATTGTTTTGTATAATCCTGCTATGCCTGTGTCTCCTGAGGGAGTTGCTTTGAGTACTCCAGCAGCCAATGGTGTAAATATAAAATCTCTCTGCAGTGTGGGAGATCTGCACAAAGGGACTCACCTGCTGGAGATTGAGAGCATAACTTCCTGTTCTCCCTGAATTTATCAGTGAAAATGTCAGATATGGTGCTGTCTGGAATTTGGACAGCTGTAATAATCAAGTCCTGAAAAGCTGTATTAGAAGGTGAGATCTGGATGTTTTAGTACTTGGTATAATTCTGCTTCCCAGAGATCAGTTATAGTCTTAATATTAACTTCTGGAGCAAGTAGCTGTTAGGCTTAAAAACCCCACCCTCAGACTTGGCAGAGGAACTTTTGTAGGTCACACAGATCATGTTGCAGAACTGTGAAACACTGTTATCCCTAATACTTGATTTGCTTTATTGGGAAATGATTTTCCTGCACAATGAGTCTGGTGATCGTACTTTCACCAGTACTCAGGTGTTACACCATTAACATGTAAAGAATTTGGGCTGTGTTAGGTGTGCGTTTTAGATCCTGCATTTTGGGAAGGCTCCTTTGGGCCAAGGAAGGCACAGTGTTTGCAAGATGAAACACAGAGCCGTGTGCTCCAGTGCCATGGCTCAGCTGAGGCTGGGGCTGACAGCAGCCCACAGGGTGCAGCAGGCAAGGAGATCTTATCAGTCTTTTTATATCTGCACTAGAGTCTGCATTCAATATTCCCTATAAAATATGTTTGCATGCATTACAGTTCTAAGAACATGAGAAAGATGATGACTTGATCCTTGATACTTCATGTATCTTGATGCCATGGTGATTCTCAAATTAAATATGTTCAGGAACTATATGTACACTTGGAAGTTATCTCACTGCCTGTGAGCTGTCTCATTCCCACTGCTCTTCAACAAACACATTCCCTGGGACGCCAGGGATGCCTTCTCCTCCAGAGCTCCACTGAATGGATTATAAATACTAACATAAAGAAAATAAGAATGCAGCGAGAATGTGTGCAGAGGCTTTGTTTTCAAACAAATTAAGCATCGGTGCCAGTATATAAAACGCAAATGTTCTTAGAAGGAGATGAGAGGCAAAACTAAACATAAAATGCTGACATGTTGGACTAATCCTGCCTATTCGTGGTCCGGGTCAGCCTCTCTTCATCTGAAATTTCTTGTGAACAGAGAAGCCTCATCTGATTAATCAGGTCTGATTTTAAGTAGAAATTCTTTGCAGGGTGAACATGCTGCTGATTATTATTTAGTAGCTGCCTCCAACTGCAAACATCCTTGAACCAGAAAGGCTCAGTCCTTTTAAGAACAAAATGCTCCACAAGTTTAATTGTTATAAACAAAACCTTCTGCCAACATTGCACAGACGTGACCTGTATTTTCCGTAGGTTAGAGGGAGAGTTATTAGCTCAGTGTTCTGTGAGTTTGGAGAAAGACTAATACTTTTTCTATAAATGAAAACAGCTGCTTTGCAATAACATTCAAGTTCCTAGCAGCTGTCAACCAGTGCTTTTTGCATTCTTTAAAATGTGTAAAGTGACCAAAAATAGTCTAAAATAATCTTCCTGGTCTGTTTAAGGGTATTATCCCACTGCCACAGGAAGCAGTATAATAAGGAAAGAGAAAGATTCAAGAAACGGGAATAGGACATAAAAATAAGTCTCCATATCATATTTTAGTCTCTAGACCAGAATCAGAGGAATTACAGCTGCCAAGGCCAGGGAAAAGAGCCTGTTCCATTCCCAGGTGCCTGGGAGCACAGTCTGTTACATTCACAGGTTTTGTGGTGGCTGATTGCTTCTGTGGTTCAGATTTGTTCACCCAAAGTTTAAGTTATCCCTCAGAACTTGGAGTCTCACAGATGAAGAGTTCTGCCTAGGGCGCATCATCATTCAGGGAGCAGCTGGGGAGGAGAGATCAGAGTTGTGTTTGAAGATTCACTTTCTGACGTGTCAGTGTCAGCACCACTTTTAATGTCAAATTTCATAGCTTAAACTGTTCCCAAACAGCTTCTGGAGGAGCCATGGGTCTCAGTGGGGTTTTCCTTCCTCATCCCATCTTGTTGGAAGGGGAATGGGACAAAAAGAAATGTCTGGAAAGGGAGATGTGTGTGTATTTTGATCACACATGTATGTATTTACTTGTATATTTTAAAAAGGAGAATTAAGAAGACAAAAGAAACTATGTAAAAACACAGTCCTGTGATTAAAGCACTTTTAAGAGATGAACTGCAATTAGAATAACTGTCATTAAATTGTGATACTGTCATGGAATGGTGGTAACTGAGGAGTTTAAATTTAAAAGTAAATATGTTCGAGTAGGCGATGCATATGTTTGTTCTGACTCTTTCCGGGATTGGAAGCCCCAGCATCTGTGACAGTGAAAAGCCAATTAATTTGTGTTTCCTTGTGTTCACACGCATGCTTTTCTGCTTAATGGTAGTTGTGAGTTTCTCTGGCTCCAAGTGCTTTGTTTTGGATCATTACGGCATCCCTGCAGAGCCTGGTGCCCTGGTTATGAATGGCTTTACCTGGAAATACTTCAGCAATCCTGGGTTTCCTTGCATTAAGCTGTTTATATCAGCAGGATTTACATTAAAGAGAACACCAGTGTTTGTAGATCCTTGGTCAGACCCCTCTCAAGGTGTGAGCGAAGGGCACAGCCCCTTGTCCCGGTGTTCCCCCTGCAGTGCTGGTGCTGTGCTGGGCCAGGAGCTGCAGCTCGGGGCCCTCTGTGCCACCACTCAGCCCCTGTGCCCAGCAGCCCTGGAGCTGGGCTTCACTCTCGTGCTCCCTCCTGCCAGCCAGGGTGTGATCCGGGAAGGGGAAGGATTGCTCTCAGCCTGTTTGTGTAGGACAATTCCTGCAGCAGGAGGGGTGTGCAGGACGAGCCCCTCAGTGTGGAGAGGCGTGGTGGTGCTGCTGGGAATGATTCTCTTCTGCCTCCAAAGTCCAGCTCTGCTCTGCAGTGGGTATGATTTATTTCTCAAGCCCTTTCTCCCCAGCCTGCTGATGCTGAGCAGACACCAGCGTGCCTGGGTCAGGGCTGTTGGTGTACAGGGAACAGCATGTTAGGAATAAAGTTTGAATGGTTGTTCAGAGCAGCAGCGACTCATTAGCCCCGTGCTTTGGGCTGATGGGGGGCTGGACAACAGCCCAGAAGGGTGAGGAGGATTTTTCATGCCTGGCCTCTGAAACAAAAATGAAATATTAAATAGAGTGTATTTTGGAGCTGTTGGTATCAATTTCGTATGGTTCTTGGTTCTTCTGGTTTAGTAATAATGCTGTCATTTATGTGATATTTTAAATTGTGCAGCTCAGTATTTGGGTGACTGAGACTTTTGTGTTTGTTTCATCCACTGATGAACAGAGACTGTGCTGGTACGTGGTACCCTTATGGGTACTGCTTGGTTTTTGTGAGCCCTCAATGACACTGTCTGGGTGATTGTGCTGTCCTGAACTACACAACTATCATCGGTGTCTTCATAGCCAGCGAAAAGCACCCTTAATAATCACTTGATAATCCAGGGAGTGAAGAGAGAGCTCATGCTGATCTGTCATGAGTCCCATTGGGGTGGATTTGGGGCAGCAGCTGCCCATGGCTGGGACATGGGGCACAACAGCCCTGCTGGGGCAGCTGCTGCCCTCAGCACCACCTCCCAGAGCTGTGACTCAAAAGCAAAGCCCACGTGTGGTATTTCTGCTAAAGGTGCTTTACAACATGATGCTTTTGTCTCCTCTCAGCTTTATTTAGAGCTGCATATTGCTAATGCAAAAAGGTAGCAGTTCAATGAAACCCTTCTGTGGGTGCTGTGCACAGCCTGGGTTGCTGCTGTCCGTGCTGCATCTTTGCTGTTCCCCAGAAAGCAATCCAGAAATGAAGTGTTTGTTTCTTTTTAAGGGCTTTTGACTAAATTCTTTAATTTCACTGGCTGTCAAGGTAGTGTTAAGTAAAATAGGTTTGAACTGCTGTAGTTTTTGTGTACTGGACTAGATGTCAGAAACCTTTGCCATCACTGGAAATTCTGTCACTCTGGATTTACTATCTGTTTCCCACAGCTGAATTCCTGAGTAGTGTGATTTAACACCTTGGCTCTCCATCAGCCAGGCCTGGCATTTATTTGAATGCATTACACCACTGGTTTCCATAAACTATTTTACAATTGTTTCATATAAATGACTGTTTATTTCTACAAAAACCATCTGTATTTCTATGGAGAGCAGCAGATAACTGTGTGTAAAATTCAGTAATGTCACAACAATGCAAGTTAAGAAGAAACAGATTGGACTTAAAAAAATCCTCTTGTGCTTGTGTGTGATGTTAAAAAGTTTGTTTTCACTATTTAGTTCTCTTTATTTATTAACCAGTATTTGCATTTGCAATGGTAAAAATCTTTATTCCACTTCAGAGGTGTTGAGGGGCTTTGGGGGGTTTTAGCAGATAAACAGATTTAAGATGTCCTGGCAGCAGCAGGATTGGAGATATAAACATTCTGCTCTGCAGCCAGTTCCTCTCACACTGTTTACAGATTTTCTGTTGTTTTATTGTCATTGCCAAGCACACAATGGAATCCTGCCCCTTCTGTCATGTTCTAAGAAAAATCCCACAGAAGGAGGCCTGAACCCTCTCCCTGTTCCCCACTTTGCTTTCCATAGTGGATTGATTCTGCTCCTCCTTCAGCCCCTTTTTTGTGCTCCTGGCCCAGGGGCTGTGTCAAGCATCCGTGGGGAGCCAGGGTTCCCCCAAGCCTCCTTGGGAGGAGGAGACACTGCCTTGGTTTCTCTCCTCTCAGCCAGCACCCAAAGAGCCTCCACACTGAGCTATTTTAGTTCCTCCATCTGCTGCCCATGTGCTGGCAGAGGGAGCGCTGGAATCCAGCAGTCTTACACTTAGCACGACTGATACTTTCTGACAGACTATTTGAAATGATAGAAATACATAAATCTCCTCTTTTTTATGACCTTGTAATAGCTATAACATATTTCCAGCAAATATTTTCTATAGCAATAATAAAAAAGCGATAACAAAAAAATAAATATAAATACAGTTTAAACTCACACAGAATCACACTTTCAAAGCCCAGGGATGGAGCAGCGAAGTAATAAATCACAAATCCTTGTGAAAGGAGGAACTTGAAAAAGGAAAGTCCCATAGACATCAATGTTAAGTGTTTAGCAACGGTTTTCTGTTGACTGCTCTGCTGTCTTCTGCCCATGGACAGAGCTGAGGCACAGCTCACTTCTCCTTTGCTCATCCCCTCCTGCCCGGCATCAGCCACTGTGGCTGTTCAGCCGTGCCTGCCCAGCTCTCCACACTTCTCAGTTTTCCTTCGTTATTCTCTTTGGGATCCTTTCCTTCCCTTCATTACTTCCTTTGCCCAGAGCAGCTGTGGCTCCCCATCCCTGGGAGTGTCCAAGGTCAGTCTGGACGGGCCTTGGAGCCCCCTGGGCTGGTGGGAGGTGTCCCTGCCCCTGACAGGGGGTGGAATGAGATGAGCTTTAATGTCCCTTCCAACCCGACCCTTCTGGGATTCCATGATTCCAGCAAGCCCCTGTGAGCAGGCAGAGGTCACTCAGTGGGCTGTGGGAGAGGTCAGGTGTGGAGATGCTGCCCTGGTAATACCATGTGTAAGGTGCTGCTCACCCCCGCTGCTCTCCGGTCTGAGCAGTGCCAGGGCTTTGTTGGAGGAGTTCAGGGAGAGGCTGGTGTGTCTGGGCTTCCTCACCAAACTGTGAAACTGTAACACAAACCTGTAGCAAAGGGCAGAATTAATCCATGATGTGGACAAATGTAATATTCAAGGGGCAAAGGTGGGCACAGCTTTGGCAGAGCAGGTCACGAGTAAACCAGAGATCACCTGAACGGGACGGTGGGTTTTCCATGGCATGCTTAGATTTCCAGAAATGATTTGACAAAGGCTCATAAAGCAATTAAGCTGTCACAGGATGAGAAGGAGTATCTTTACATGGATTAATAATTGATTAAAAGACAGGAAACAAAGAATAGGAATAATGGCCCTGGGTGATTAGTAACTAAGTTACTGGTGGAGCTCCAGTGGAACTGGTGGAACCTGCATTGTTCGTTTTTGTGGGGCATGGAAAGGATGTGAATGCTGTTGTGACAAAATGTGCTGTTGATACAAAAGAGGTAAGAATAGTGCAGATAAAAGCTGTGTGTGAAGCACTGCAGAGGTACCCACAGGGCTGAGTGACAGAACAATAAAATGAGAGAGGGAATTCAGTGTCAATGAGTGCAAAATAATATACATGGTGAAAAGCAACTGTAACTATGTGTACAATCCTGGGCACTAATTACCTTCCATCAGTCAGGAAAAGTACCCGGGCATCATCACAGGTAGTTCCCTGAACACTTCAACTGTGCATCAGAAAGACAAACAGAACTTCAGGGATTAGTAAAGGAGTGGGGAACAAGAAAGCATCACTATGCCAGTCCGTAAATCCCAACATGACCACATCTTAATTGCTATATTTTGTCTCAAAAAAGATAATACAGAAGTAAAGAGATACAGAAAGGGACAAATGTGAAAATGGATCAGACATCTGAAATGAGGAACAGATTCTGAGGAGGAAAGGGCTTTCCTAGTGTGGAAAGGGTACAAGAGGTGTTTGTGAAGTGCAGGTGGTGGGGCCTGTGAATTTGGAAGGGTTTTGTCCCAGTTGTTCTTAGACAGGAGCTGCTCGTCCCAAACGTTGGGGTGGCAGTGGCTCTTTGGAACAAAAGGGGATTCTTTTCCTCACATGGTGCAATAAACTGGGGAGGTGAATGTTGGGGAAAAGGGAAATTCAAAAGTGTTTTGGACAAATGCACAGATTGTAAAGGGAGCAGAAACAGCTGACAGTGAGCACAGGTGCAAGTGGGGTGTTGGTGAGAATTATGGGAGCTCTTGAAGGTGAAGAGAAAGGATACACAGGGTGTAGGGAAGTGGTTTTTTGCAGAGACTAACGTTGTAAAATATAGGCTCAGTTTTAAGCCATTTGGTTTTTTTTGTTGATACTGATCTTTTAGTTCAGGTTTGACAAGTCTACAAACATGAAATATTCTTTCTGTAATCCTTATTTCATCCTAGTAACTAGTTTGGAGATGGAGAGGGGGTTGGTTGGGGTTTTGTTTAAAGCCTAGTTCCCTGTTGCAGTGTTAGTGTTGTTTATTGTGCAGATTCACCCCTGACCGTGGCATTCTTCATTGCTATTGAAAGTTAATGGGGGAAAAATTGCATTCCAAACATTTGAACCTGTAGTAGCCATGGCTGAACTTAGTTGATCTCTGGTGATCGGTTCAATTTAGTTACGATTTTTAGCCATTAGGCTGGGGCTGAATGATGGTGATTTGGTTGAGGCCAAATGTCTGCAGAAAATTGGCTGTTTGATAAGAGCCCTGTTATCAGAGGGGGATACTTTCTCATTTACATTTAGATGAGTATTGATTATTTATTTACTCAGAGAAGTGAGATTCGTTCCCAATCTTATCTCTCTCGTCTCTGCTTGTCAGCAGAAAGAGAGAGAGAGCTCCTGACAACAGCCCAAGATAACAGCACTTTGTAGTGGAGATAAAAGTTGGAATGGGCCTTTTTCTAGTCTTGACTGAAAGGATAAGTTTTAAAAATTAGAACTGATGGGTCATGCTTTCAAAAGCCCTTTCTGAAGGCTTTGCAGCTTAAATGGCAACAGAATTGGTTTGTTGGTGTGCGGGTGGCCGTTCCCTTCTGTGAGGGAGACAATTTGGTTCCATAGCGGGATTCTTCCCGGGCACCCTCGTGTGTGCAAAGGGAGGCTGTGGCTGTTGGCAGCTGCTTCCTTGGTTTTAATTCCTGATAAACACTCCTCTCTTTAAGGGCATGTCTTGAAATAGCCAAGCACCGTGGGCATCTGTGGGCAGAATCTGTGGTGTGAGTGGGTAAACAGGGAGTGCTGGGAGCTGTGTCACTGGGAGAGTATGACTTGGGTTGCTGGCCAGGACCATCCGTGCCAACATTTTAAAGGTTTATTTTACAACTGTACAGAGCATTTGCATAAGATTAGAGAAACCCATAAAATCCAGCTTTGGTATTGCCACTTGAAATTTTGTTGAAATTCCTAGAGTAGAATGCCATTAAGAGATCATTAAATTACCTAATGTTCCTACTACAGTGACATCATTTGAACTTGTGAGAGAAGTCTGGTAGTAAAACTCCTCCACAGAGTCAGCCTAATGTTCTTCATCTGTTGGGAAGCAGAGGTCATGTAAATGTGGACAGATATTTAAAGCATTATTAAAGAGTAGATACTCTCTAAAAATCCATTTACACTTTTCTTTAATTAATTTCTTGGTATTTTCTGTTTTCAAGGAGTTATTCAGAAGGCAGGTTGATCTGGTTCTTGGTCCAGAGCTCCAGTTCCCTGTTTTACTAGCAGAGTTATTACAGGCTTGACACAGACTGGGTAAAACAATTGACCTGATCACAGAATTCTCAAGCTGCTCCAAATAAAAATCATCTTTTGCCACTGTCAGGGTAGTTTGGAGGGTATGGTCCCTGGTGGCTCTCCACAGGGTTCAGCAGCATGAGGACTGTTCCTGGCATAGGTGGTGTTTTCCTTTGGAGTAGATCCAGCCCCTGGAATTGGATGCACAGAGAGGGATGATGAGCCCTCACTGTGCTTCTGCATTTAACCTTGTTGTCATGTGTGTGTGAGCCTGTAATAGTTTTAAGGCTTCGGTAGTGTTGATGTGGGTCCTTTGCCTCATCCCACTGTCAGGGAAGCACCAGGGTGAGTCCATCACTCCTTGCTGGAGGCATCCTGGGGCTGGGAGTGGGGCAGGAGCTGCTGCTGCCCCACACTTGGGTGTTAGTTCCAAGCAGGGGGAATTTCAGTCCTTCCTCTGCTCTGATCATAAGTGTTTTTGGGGTTGGAGCAGGACAGTGTCTGTAAGGGACACTGGTGTCAGCAGGTACCAGTCCTGGTGACGCTGGACTGGGTGGGAGCACTGGGGGCAGGGTTTGGTACTTGGTACCAGCAGCACAGACATTCAGATGGGAATGAGCAGTTTCTTCAGATGTAGCTTGGAAATCTCTAGAAGGTGCTTGTGACAAGCAGACAAAGTCAGCAGGTTTTGCTGTCACTGGTCCTGCTCTTAAACCTACACCAGTTTTTAAATCCAAATTGATTTACTGCTTTGAGATTTGTTTCAATTCAGTGTATTTTATTTCTGCCTAACAAGCCAGACCTCTGTTTATTTAATTTATTTTAAATTGTTAATCACATTTCCAGTAGCCAGGAGAGGAGCAGCAATAGTGCTGGGTCTGTTTGCCTTTCTTTGTGCTGCACTGAGATATCTCTGCTGCTTCTCCAGTGCAGTTTGTGCTGCAGATTCATCACTACTTGTGCTGGGAAAGGTGGGAGCTGGGGGGTTTCCTCCTGCGTCCTGCAAAAAGCCTGGTACCTCTGCTCTGAGTGGCATTGGGAATAAGGGGGATCCATAATGTTCCACCTGGGCAGGGAACCCGCCTGGGTCGAGCAGCAAGCACTTCATGTGGCTTTGGGGAGATGGAATGAGAAGCTGTAATTGAAATCCTGCTGTAGTAAATTTAAAATTAATTGGCTAACAAATTTCATTCTTTAGGCATGCCATCCGAGGCTGAAAGACTTAATTTTTTTATATGTTTTAAATATTTCATCAAATATGCTCATAATTCAAAGTCAGGAAACAGTCAGAAATATTTTAAGTACTGATAAAGAGGGAATAGATTTCGTTATTTCAGTTCTAGGTTTTTTGGTTGCATTAAGACCTGGTTAAAGGTGCTTTGCATCACTTAATATTTTTCAGGTATCTGTGTAGCATTATTTTGCCAGATTATACTGAAATCACACAGCTGAGAACTTGGTATGCACTTCAGCTCTCAGGTGTGAGCAGGAGTGGAGTCACCCCATGCCATTCAAGGGTGAAGTGTCAGCCCCCACCAGCTCCTGCCCTTGGGAAGGGCTTTCCTTCTTCCAGGGTCCCGCACGGAGCTCAGTGACCCGGGTGTCCCCCTGCCCTCCCCCCAACCCTGACCACTGGCAGGACTGGGGGGCTGGAGCTGATTCACAGGGTTCACCTGGAATTGCATCAGGTTCCACACCATCCTCCACCTTCTGACGCGACATCAACACCCTCCTGCTGTGCTCCTGGGCTGCGAGTAACCTCGTGTTAGTTGAACGTGCTAAGCCATCTCTTTGTTAGAAAACAGATGATTTTACAAGTTACTTTATGTTTCAGGTCCTCAGTATCGGCTGGAGAAGCAGAGTGAACCTAATGTCCCAGTAGATTTAGACTGTACCTTGGAGAGCCAGAGCACTTTGGAATTCTGCCTTGTCCGGGAGAACAGTATGTTTCCCATTTTCACTTTTGCTCTTGTAAACTGCTTAAACTCACATAAGTTATGTATTTTGGAACATGAGCTGTGCTGTCTGGGCTAGTAGGTTTTGACGAGACTCTCTGTCCCGAGGCACTTCTCCATGGTGCCAAAACAATATTCCAGAGGGAAATGATGGATTTCATACCTCTAGTAAATAGTCTGCATCCTGTTTATCACTTCATGATTAATCTTTTGCTGTTAAACTCTGCTCTGTAAAGTTATGACCAACGCTGAAAAACACGAAATATGAACCTGTCTGTGTTGCAGACGTTGCTCAGTGAGTCGAGGGGTTGGTCTGTGGCGTGCTGTGTCCTGCCAAAGTGGCTGTCAGAGGCACTGGGCTTTTCTAATAAAATTTAAAGAAATTAGCCATGCAGAAATAACTAGAACAGTTTGATGATTTTTGAAGTGCCAGACAAATAATCTTCTCTCCAGCTATACTCAAATATTTTTATTCTATTACTATTTTAATGGTCCTAGTACTATTTCCTTATTTATTTCTTTACATGAAATGACATGAAACTTTAGAAAAAAAGGGGCACTTGAGATTGATTTGTGTTTGGTTTTGTAGCATTTTGGTCCATTTTTCCTTCTATACAACACTCATACTCTCGATTTTGGGGTTCTTTCATTCCATTCTGTGTAAAAATGTTGATTGTATTAATGAGTAAAACCAGTCACATTCCCACTCTCAGCCAAGCCCACACTGCAAACAGCCATAGTAAGAGCCTATTTCAAGTAGCAGAAGAGGGTTTTCTCTCTGTGCAAAGATGAGACCTTTCCATTGATGCTTTTTGGCCATAGCAACCATATTTTCTCTCAGAATGGCAACAGAGCATCCCCAAAGCACCTTGTAGTTCCAGCAGTGAGGAGCAGCCTCTACTCTGTTCACAGACACAGCACCACGAGCTCCCCAGAGCTGCAGAGCTGCTGGGGCTGAGATTAACTCAGATTTGGCTGCTGCTCTCAAGGGTGGGACTTGCTCCTAAAATATTCCTGGTGCTCCTGATTCATTTCTTCATAAAATGGTTCTGAGGAACTGTAGGACAGACCTTGGCAGGAGGGAGCAGGGGGGCTGTGCCCATGGCAGGAGGGAGCAGGGGGGCTGTGCTGAGGAAATGGAGCAATTCTGACCTCACTAATCAAGTTGTGCTCTTCCACCAGCCAGAATTCCCTGATGGCTCCATCCCACCTATTGCTTTTGTATTGATTTTTAATCTGTGAAACGATGCACACTAGTCATACTTCTGTAGGTTTTCCATGTGATTTAAAATAATGTGTTTTTTTAACCCAGGCTCTGTAATTAAAAGAATATTGTATATACTTCATTTTTAATGTATTTTCATCATTTGTGGAGGAATCCAGGCTGTGGCCTATAGCTGTATCTTCTGCAGATCTTCACTCTCATGAGTGACTTGGGTTCAGATTGCACTGTTACTTTAACAGTAAATCTGTCCTAAGTTTGTAAATTCTGTAACAGGAGATGGGGGATCTGCTCTGCATGAGCAGCAACTGCTCCAGAAGAGCCTCAGGGGCTTTGGCTCAAAATAAATGTCAATAAATGTAGTGTTGAGAAGACACTTCTCCCTTTCTCTGAAATCCTTTTGCTGCATCACTCCTTTCCCCTCCCAGGCCAGGGGACACCAAATCAAACCCTGCTCCTCTGCAGAGCAGCATGTGGAGAGGTGTGGGATGGATCCCCAAGGCTGCCAGGTCAAAATTTCCTTAATTGGTGAGCTCTCTTGCACTTGTCAAGCAAATTGATGGTGTCCATCTAAGAGCATGATCTGGAGCCCCTCTAGGATGGGGATTCCCAGGGCAGAGGACACCCTGGGCTGGACTCCAAGGACTCCTCGGGCTCACTGGGTTCCTGGTGCTTCTCCAGCCACCATCCTTCCGTTTGCAGTGGCATCACTGCATAGGTAGTGGCTTTTTGTCCCACTCGAGGGTCTTGTGTTCATCAGCCAGTGCTTGGCACGTGGGAGAGAGAAGGCAGAACTGACACTTGGACTTCAGAGCTCAGGAGCAAGTTCTGGCTTTGGTTTGTTCAAGGCCAACAGGAATCCAAGCCAAAAAATAGACACTTTGGTGATTTCTGCCTCTTATCTGAGTGTTTTCTTAATTGGTCCCAAACTCAAATAAGGAGTGCAGGAGAAATGTTGTGTTTATTGTTTCTGCCACCAAAATGGGTGAATGTAAAGTGATCCTGTACTGTCCCTGCTCAGGGATTTGTGTTGGCCCTGCACACAGAGGGGCTCAAGGACAATACAGTGTGGGAGATCAGTCACAATCCCTGCTCATGCAGAGCCTGACTCCTCCCTGCACAGTCAGAAAGTGGATTTTGGGGTGCTTAGGCGCTATCTTTTGCTGTGACATTAGAATAGAAATATTGACAGTTTTCACTATTAATAAAATAATGGCTTGACAATCCTATCATCAAACTGAAATATTCACTTTGTGCATTCTGTCTTGATTTGAAATACTTTTAGCTTCAATATGCCAGTCAGGAAAAGCTCTGTTGTAACACCTATTGCTTGTAAATGTGCTCTTCATAGTCTCATAGTCATTTATAAATATATATATGGATGATACCAAGCATCTTCTGGGAGAAAAGCTGCCACGTTCCTTTGGGCAAACAGATAATTTATATTTCAAGGTATTAAATGAAACAAAAAACTTTTCATTATTAAGAAATATGTATAGAGAAATCCCCTTTCCATCCAGCATTTCCTAATAGTATTCAAGCTAATAAACTGCTTCCAGTGTGCAGAACTTTTAACTTGAACAAAGATTTATCTTTAAACTGAAAGCTGCACTTTGTAATGTGAACTGCCTTTATGTGTGGTAGCAAACCGTTCATGGCTAATTTAGTTTTATTCTTGCCATCTCACTTCTGGAAAGTTCCTCTTTCTCATTTTATCATTAGATAGTAATTAGTATTCAAGGGAAATTGGTCTTAATATATTAAAATTGGTTTAGTGTCTTTAGACCTATAGCAAAGCTGATGCCTTATTGGAAAATGTAATTGGGGACTCTGTGTATGTAATTAATTGTATTGCAATTAAGAACTTTCATTAAGCAATATTCTAGTACATTAAAGTAATAAGGGACATTTTTGCACTGCAGTTAACTTTGTATTTTGTTGTTTTATTGAGGAAATCAGGTTCACTTGCTCTTGAATAGGCTACATATGGCATTTCAGTATTTTGGTATTCCTCATGTGTCATTTTTGTCCGTCCTCTGGTGCCAGCAAGGGTCCCTGTTGGAGGAGGCACCTGCTTGAGCTGAGTCCCCATCAGAGGAGGCTCCTGTTTAGCTTCTCCCTCGCTTCAGACTCGTGGTTCTGGTGCTGTTGGTCCATTGCTGTTTGTCTCATTTGAAAATCAGGATTTTTGATGGAGGGACTGGCCTGAGTGACCAGTCTAACTTTGTGTTTCCCAGGGGTTCGGGTCTGTCCTGCGGGCTGTGCCCGTGGAGGGGGTGGCAGTGCCAGGATGCTGGAACACCAGGGAGTGCCTGCTGGGCTGTGCCACGTGGGGCTGTCCCTGGCGTGGGGAGAGGGGCAGAGGCACGGGCTGCCCTTGGCCTTTCTTTTCCTGCTTCTGTGTGGATTTTCCTACCTGACCTCTCCTGCAATTAGCCACTGTCCTGGGCCGAGGAGGTGCCTCCCTCACAGCTGCACTCTGTGCTTTAGGCAGGTCCTTGTCCTGTGCCTTATCCCACACCTGGCTCCAGCTTTGCTCATTATTTCTTCTACAAACTGAACCTTTTTCAGGTAGGCTGTAAGGAAAAAAATGCTGAGATTATTAGAGGCTGGGTCTCCATGCCATTACATGAGGGAGTTTGTTTCTGGAGCAGAGATGTGTCCCTCCCAGGATGGAGCGAAGCAGAGCCCCATTGCTGGGCTGGCTCTTGGGCTCAATAACAGACCCAAAGCAGCCACTTTATCTGGGTCTTTCCAAGCAGAAGCTTTCCCATTCCAGTGCCACACTATGATCTGCATTACACACACTGACAGGTTTATTTACAGCAAGGGCAAAGGATTTTTGTGGGTTTTCCCCCCAGCCCACTGGTGGTGGGATGAACACTGTGCCAGGTTCTGCAGGTGGATTTGTCCCTGAGAGGCTTCTAGGGCAGAATCTGGCTGCTTGGCCACCCTGGCCACGGGGCTGCTGCTCCTGCAGCACTGACAGGTGCTCACAGGTTTAGTTACAGGCACGTTTTTTTCTCTGGATGTGACCTGGCAGGCTGAAACTTTTTTTCCTAATATTTTTATAATGCATGAGTGAAATCTGAGAAGCCTCAGCATCATAAGAGCTGTGTAACATTGTCAGTGTCCCTCCTGTGGTGTAACTCTGGGTGGGTGGTGAGGCTGGGGCAGTTTGGAGCCAGGCTGGGGCACCAGGAGCACAGGGACAGCGGTACCCCCAGAGTGTCCTGCAGGTCCTCATCCTGTGAAGTGTTCTAAGCACATTTCACAGGAGGTGTGGGAGGGAAGTCAGTGTGTTGCCACTTTTGTGAGGTTTCTGGTCACTGCTGATTCAGTTTGGCTGCCGGTGCTGTGGCTCCCCTGTGGGGAATGCTGTGTGTCACACCCTCCTGCAGCACTGCCCATCACCCGGCCGGAGCCCTGTCACCACATTGGCACAGGCAGCACGTGGCACCTCACTCCCACTGGGAACCCCTCTGCGTCTCGGAGCAGGGCTTTGCTCCTGTCCTCCCACCAGCAGTGCCCCTGTGTCGCTGTGGGTCCTTCCCTGCCCCACCACGTCTGTCCCAGGTGTACCCACGTGTCCTGCTGTGCCACAGCTCTCACCCCAGCACAGTGTGCCCTGACCACACTGCAGGGGCAGGGCTGCAGGGGCACCCCACGGGTGTCCATCAGTGGAGGAGGGTCCCAGTTGGCTCTCAGCAGTGGAGCAGCAGTGCCATTGCCACCCTCCTGCTTCACCATGCCACGGTCTTTCAAGAGGGTTTTAAGTGCACCAAAAAGTTTGACATATCTGAGTGTATCTTTGGAGTAGTGCAGCATGAGGGTTTGACATGATACATTATGATAATCCATAGCATAGAGACATTAACACAGGGGTCTGTGACAAAATGCATTGTAATGTCTCGGAAGGAGCCATTACAATTTATCTTGTCATTCTGGAGCATGGAGTGGTTGCAGTGTTAAGATGGCTCTGCATAAATTCACATGGAGACTGTTTCATTTGACTTTTGGAATCCTTTCAAGTCGAATAGCACAGCCCAACTTGTAGTTTAACCCTTCAGTGTTCCACTTCCCCTAGGGAAGGCCTGAAGTGTGTGGGGAGGGTAGCACTGGGAAAGCTGTGCTGAACATCTGTGGTTTGGAAATCTGCTTTATGCTCTCAATGTGGATTTTTACTCATTTAACAGGAGATACCTTGTTTTGGTGTAGACAGGAAAGATGTTGATTGTAAGCAGTGATATTATGGAATTATCAGAGAGACCAGGGGATGTGGCAGGAGAAGTGCTTCTTACTCACAGGGGCTTCTCTTCTCCCACCTGCACTTGTCCTGGTGATGGCCACAACCCCAGCAGCTTCCCATGCTGAAGCAAACACTGTGTCCTTCAGCAGCTCTGAATCTCCCGTTCAAAGGGTTCCTGCTCCTGCATCAGTCTCTGTCAGAGACATGTTGCCAGGGTTTTCCTCCCAAGACCCATGACCTGTTTTGGCAAACCATCCCCTTGTCGCTGGAACTTAAACATGGAAACACACCACAACTTCCCTGTGATTCCTGGACAGATGGGAATGTACATCCCAGCAGGAAAGGTTGGCACAGGGAGCGTTGGTGTTGGGGCTGCTCCAGTGGTGCAAGTCTCAATCAAAATTAATACTAAAAATACCAAGTTGATACCTGCTTTGCTGGAGCTTTAAGATCTGTACTAAAATTCCATCATCTCATCTTCCCATTATTAAAATTTCAGCAAAATATAAAGTTTTCATTAATCTCCTGCAGCAAATTTAGTTCTCTGAACTGGCAGTTGGTTCAGCTTTTAGGACTACATTAGGCAGGATATTAAACAAAACGTGTCATTCCTCAGGATCTCCTGTAAGAAGCTAAATCAGTTTTCAAGCATATTTATGCCCCTTTATCTACCAGCATCTGAATGATCATTTCGAGCTGAGGTGCTTTATTAGCAGCTGGCATCGAAATTACTCCACGCACAATTATATATCGCATTATAGTAATGTTGAAATTGGTGTTAATCCAACATCATAAAATGTAAAAACTCTTTAAAGTGTGTTATATTTTTTCAGTAATTGGCATTTTGGCTTAATGAGTTGTTACCTTTTCTAAAGGCAGTACCTGCACTGGTGATGGGCACACTCATCAGGAGGCAGGGGGAGGCTCAGCGTGTGCCCCAAGTGCTGCCGAGCTCTTGGCTGTGCCTCACCCGCCCCACGAGTGCCGCGCCTCTCCTTCATTACTGCTGCCTCCTTTTGCAGGTTCAAGAGGAGAAGAGGTCTCAGAAGAGGACCCCCAGATCGATATAGCCACAGTGCAGGACATGCTCAGCAGCCACCATTACAAATCCTTCAAAGTCAGCATGATCCATCGGCTGCGGTTCACCACGGATGTGCAGTTAGGTACGTGATCCATGCTGGAATGTGGAGGAGAATGGAGCAGCTCAAACCTTTGGGCATTTCTAAAAGCCACCTGGCCATCCCAGACCGTTTGAACACAGTCATTATCACCATGGTCCATTTTCTCATGGAACATTTGAAAGTGTTTCTAGCATTTCAGCAGTTACAAAAAGTTCTTTTCAGTTGAAAATTCTTCAGTATTTTTATTATCCCCAATCAGTTGCACATGTGACCTCTGAATGAAGGCCATTATTTAATGACCTCATCTTTTTTTTCAATCCAGATTTCTGTCTCAGTTTAAAGTAAAACCAAGATGTCTGTCAAGGAAAGTGAAGAATCTTCCTGGACTAGAAAGAGAACCTCCCTCTCCTCGAGCCACCACAACCTTTGAAATGAAGAGGCTTTAGGCAGAAAGGGTAGAGAAAAGGATAACAGTTCTTCACTACAAATATGTAGAACAGAAAGAAGCAGAAGCAGCAGAACACCAAAGGTTCAAAGGCTGAGGTGGTGCTGTGTCCCTGGAGCAGCCCCAGCCCCTCCAGGCCCTCCCCGGGGCTCCTGTGCAGGTGCCTCCAGGCAGGGGTGGCTGTGCCCGGGCAGGGGGGGCTGAGCCAGGGCCCCCTCCCTGGCAGGGGCTCCCAGCCAGGTGGAACCTGTGCCAGGGGGCACCGCCGAAAATGAGTGAGGGGAAACCTTTCTCTGACCACTTCTCAAGCCAGGGAAAAGTGAAGTCACCAGAAAAAAGACCCCGAACCTTCCCCCCCCAAATTCAGAGCTTCCCCCCAATGCTTTCCCAAGCCATTGGGTTGATATTTAAGGGCTGTCCCCTCTGGGACCCACGGTGCTTCCCGTCCCCTTCCGTGGTGGTAAAGGGCAAAATTCAAGCAAGGGTTTTTAGCATCCATGGCAGCTTCCTAATGGGAAGCTTCTTGCCAACTGCTTTATTATTTTTAAATGAGGCTTTGCAAAATTAAGAATTATTGGGTTTTTCCTTTTCTGAGACTGAAAAGTTTCAATGACCAAGTGGAATTTGAGGTCGAAGAAAGTAAAATGAGCATTCTCTAAGGGTTTTATATTGTCCTTATTGGCTTGCTGAATGCTTTTGAAAACCCGAAGGCCAAGGGCTGACAGAATCCTGAATTATAAAAACCCAATTACTGTTTTAAAATGATTGAATGGCTTTTTATCTTTGTGTTTAAATTGTGAACATTTGATTAATGATGCATTGGCAGATGACCTGTGACATTCCTACAAATACCTTCCATAAAGAAATGATTCAGCTGTAAAATATTAAGTGCCATAATGTTTACAAAATACATTTAATCTGTAGAATTCAGCAGAAATGTTAAATTTAAACTGTACCAATTCTCGTATTATTGTCACTACAGTGTCTTCATTCTTCCATCCTGAGTCACATGTAAGAGTAGATGTCTGTAAAATTCTCCCAGAAGAGGCTTTTTTGGTTTATTTTGAGCTGTCTAGTTAAGGCAGGATTTATCTGCTGGTGCTGGAGCAGGGCAGAGCTGGGCATGTTCTCTGCGTTTGAGCAAACTCTCAGGGTGTGATAGTTTGCTTCCAGTGAAGTTTGACTCACTGTATCTGGGAAGTGTCAGAAATGAGAGCTTGAAAAGGTCATGACAGATCACTAAAGATAAATGGTTAAGGGAGAAGAGCTGTTAAATGAAACAAATGGCTTAACTTGTGCAGCTGTAGAGGAGCTGACCCTGCCCAGTGCTGTAAGGACCATAAAATTTCCCATTTATAACAATCTGTGAACTTGTGTGGGTTTGATGGCAGTGCACTGACAATTGGGGTTTTATAATCTAATTATTTTTCAAAAATCAAAGAAAACCCGAGTGGGTGTTCAAAGCTTGGGCAAAGGTAGAGAATCAAAACCTTTTGATAAAGTCAAAGTGTTTGTTGCCGAGATTTTTCCTGAATGTTTTTAAGATATTAAAAGAGAAACGTTGGTAAAAATAGCACCAAGGGGCTGCTGCTGAGTGTTCCATGTCCCCTGTCAATGACAGGCTGCATCTTCCACCCTGAAATGATAAAAAGCACTGCTAATTTTTTGTCTTCACTCATAGGAATTGCTGTGGGAGCTGTTCTCTGGCAGTCTGCTGATGGCCAGTTGCAAAGCCTTTTCTCTGGAGCATTTTTGTGCCCTCAGTTTCCTGCTGCAGCCACAGCAAGGTGACAGTGTCTCCTCAGGACCCCCAGAATCCCAAGTCATCCCTTTGCTCCTTGTTGGCAGATCGGGGGTGTCGGGGGCTGTGCAAGGGCAGCTGGAAACACCCGTGTGGATCTGGGGAAGGGCTCCAAACACCCACACAGGAGGCTGATTGCTTGTGACAGAACCCAGAAATAGTGGAGAAGACCCTCAGCGTAGCCCCCACCCCTCCCTGCAGGTGACTGCAGCATTATAGGGCACACCCAGGGACGTGGAACAGGCTCTGCCTGGGGTTCGACTCAGTTGTGCAGAAGAGGCAGCAATATGTGAGCTGTGCTTGTGAATTTCTCTTTGCTACTGGCACTTTTTGAAATATTTTAGCTGTTTGGAGGCCTTATCATTGAATTTGTGACAAGGTTTATGGAAAATAGGGAAGTAAGTTGGATTTTCTGTACACTGTGCATAGCTCTATAGTGAAAAACCAATATGTGGATGGCCATGGGAGAAATGCCCAGCCCTCCTGAGTGAGGGGTTTATTGCAGTTTAAAGTGGCAGTTTAAAGTCTGGGGTTTGTGTTTCAGCCCGTATCACAGGGCAATGCACACACAGCAGCACTCAGCAGTTTCACCAATGCTCTCTCATGTTGTGGAGGAGTAAGACACATTTGCTTGTGTTCCACATTAGCAGAACTAACAGGAGCATATTGTCTGGGAAAATGACTGCTGGCAAGTATTTCAGAACAGGGGGGGCTGTTGCAGACCCCAACAAAGGAAGCAAGACCAGAACAGCGTTACTGGACACGTACATCGAGGACATTTCTTTTGACAAAATGAATGAATTAAAAAACAAACAGTAGAAGCAGCATTTTTACTTGGGTTTTGAGTATGACTGATTTGTGCTGCGAGACGGAGACTGCAGAAGCTTCAGACACAATGCTGTTTTGATTTTAGGTTTCAACACATCCAGATTGTGAGAACAGTAACACAGAAAAGACAACGTTCTTTGTCAATGTGCTCTCTGGATGTGGGTAAGCTTGAGCCAGCGATGCCGAGATACAGAAATAATGGATGAAGTATACAGCAACAATTTGCAGATAAAAATAATAGAAGTTAAAGTGTATTTTACATGATAAAAAAAAAGATGAAAGAGGAGGAAGTCTGTTCCATCTGAGATGGTTACAAAATGGTGAAGTAGCCTCTGCTGAGAAGATTGATGCAATGGGGAGTGACCTTGGCTTGGAGCAGGAGCTGGTGATGTATGTATGAGCATCTCGCTGCTAAATGGACCCAGATTTGTAGCACTAATATACATGGAAGCCCAGAACCAAACTCAGGATGGCAATAAATCAACAGCCACTTTGGGTGTCATTTCTGGTTTATATTCCACTATTGTTCTATCACTTTAATTCATGTCACTATCATCTGTTCATCTGGAACAGTTTTATATAATTTTCCAGTGGAGCTACCTGACAAATCCTATCAAATTAACAAGGTGCATTAACAGTATTGACTGACTGTGAATTCTGAAGTTGCAGGACCAAACTGAAATTTTTTTGAGGATATTTCCAGGGGTGATGCTCTCAGAGGAAGGGATAGGAAACAGTCCTTGCAAACAAAGAATTTGCACCTTTATTTTTAGAACTTCCCTTGACTCTTTTTCAGTGAGAAAATAAGACTTTGTACCATCAACTTCCATATTTTCCTTAAACTACAGTAAATGCCATGTGGAATAATTAACTATTACAGTGAAATACCAATGCTGATTTTAAATAATCTGTCCAAAATTAAATCACAAATGAAAGTGGGCTCCAGATACAGCCTCAGCCCACTCAAATTAGTGAGTTCCAACATTCTGGTGTTAATTGGACTCTTGATACAATGCTTAATTGAAATGTGCTCTCTCTGATGTGATGTATGTTTAATGACAAAGCACATTTGTGGACTGCTGAGTGTTTCTGTAACCCGTGGCAGTCACAGGGTGAGTGAGGATGACCTGGTGTTGGTGCTGGGGCTGCACTGAGACCCCCACAGGCACCTGCCCCGTGCTGGCTCTGTGCTTTGGCTCTGGACCTGCACAGAATACAAACTGGACATGGTTTGCAAATTCAGCCATGACCAGGCTGTAAGAAATACCGAGTTAATTTTGGAGGGCTTGGGAGTCTTGTTGTGTGCTTGACATCTGACTTTTATTTTGTCACATCTCTCAGAAGTTTCTTTGTCATCGACTTTGGGTTTCTTGTGCTTCAGACAAGCCAATTGGGGGGTCTTGGAAAGTGTCAGAACCCTCAGAAGGGAGAAGATTCTCTGCTGTTTTCCTGAGATGCAAGAGTTAAATGATATTTAAATACTTTTTTCCTGTATTGCTTCCTTTTGTTGTCTCATGAGCTTCACCTGTAACTGATGACTGAAGACACCTTGTTTTTAAGGTTCTACACACCTTGTCGTAGAAAGCTCCTTGGATATTTTGTTCAGGTGTGTCAACAGCTCCTGAACTAGTTCCAATAGGACATTCCTCGCCCCCTACCTGCCCCAAAAGCATTTGTGTGGCCCCACCTTGAGCTCTGGGGGCAGTTTTGGGCATCAGAATGTAAAAAAGACCTGAAGCTATTAGACAGCATCCAAAGGAGGACCACAAGGATGTGAAAAGGTCTGGAGGGGAAGCCTTATGAGGAGCAGCTGAGGTCACTTGGTTTGTTCAGCCTGGAGAAGAGAAGACTGAGAGGAGACCTCATTGTGGTCTTCAACATTTTTACAAGGGGCAGTAGAGGGGCAGCCCCAGCCTCTGCTCTCTGTGACCAGGGGCAGGACCTGAGGAAACTGCTGCAGCTGAGTCAGGGGAGGTTTAGGTTGGGTATCAGGAAAAGGGTTTTCACCCAAAGAGAGTGGCTGAGCACTGGAACAAGCTCCCTGGGGCAGTGGTCACAGTATGAAGCCTGTCTGAGTTCAGGAGGCATTTGGACAATGCTTTCAGGTACATGGTGTGACTCTTGAGGTGTCCTGTGCAGGGCCAGGAGTTGAATTCAGTGATCCTGGTGGGTCCCTTCCAGCTCAGCATATTCTCTTCTGTGATTCTAGTGTCTGCTGTGCAGCAGATGGAGCAGGGCCCTTGGTGATAGTGTCTATTACACAGAGCAGTGGTGACTGAAAAACCAGCAGTATCTCCTATAAATCTTGCAGCTCATGTAGCTGCTGCTTCCAGAAGAGCTCTGTATGCGTTGAGAAGAATTCTTTCTGTGCTATTTCTTTCTTTTGGTATGCTTATACAGGAGAATAAAATGCAGATTATCAACGCAGTTTGATAACCATTTGCTTCTGGTTTCCAAAGCTCCCGTGCTTTCAGAAAGCCCAGGAGGGCAATATACCTTCAGCCCATTTAAGATTTATAAAGTGTGTCAAACAGCTGATATGAAATCGGTTAAACAGATCACTGTTGTGGCTCTCTATTCTTTCTCATCTCAGGTATTTCTGGAGACAAGGTAGAGATAGACCCTGTTACTAATCAGAAGGCCAGCACTAAGTTTTGGATTAAGCAGAAACCCATTTCAATCGATTCTGAACTCCTCTGTGCCTGTGACCTTGCGGAAGAAAAAAGCCCAAGTGAGTAGTCCCTTTTATTTATGTCCTCTCTCCTCTCCCTCCCTGGATGTGCTCAATGTCCAAAGAATTATTGCTGCCGTGTCCTTTTCTTTCTGTAGGTGTATTTTATTCATTACAGGATGTTTTTAATCTGACTCAATTCTGTTACAGAGAACACAGCATAAGCAGACACACGTTTTACGAGTGTCCTTTGATGCTGCTCTCAGCGAATGGCATCATTCAGTGTTTCTTGCCCACTGCCATACCAAGGGAAAACTGGCTCTGCCCAGCTGTCTCCAGCCCCACAGCATGGCAGGCAAATCCATACTTGCGATATTTTTGACCTTTTTAGCATCCCAGACTTGTTTTAAACAGTCTTTGGTGCAACTGGGGATCTTGGACACACAGTGTCAGCTCAGTCTGAATTTGCCTCAGCTGTGGCTCAGGGTCACTGGCGTTGGAAATGCTGCTCTGAGCATTCCCTTGTGGAGCAGTGGCTGTGCTGGGCTCTGAGGACAGGCTGGATGTCCCAGCTCACAGTCATCACCCAGAGGTCAGAAGTGCCTGTTCAGTGTGCAGCTTCAAAAGCCAAGGACTTCTGCTTGTTGCATCAGTGGGGTAATGAGAATCTCTATCTGGAAAATTTGTTTTAAAAAGCACAAGATGGGCCCTTAGGGAACTGGGAAATGTCTCCCAGTGGGGCCAAAATGGAACTGTCTATGATCAAAAAGCGACTGTAGTTCAAAAGCTCAGATGGATTTTATTGCACTTGTGCCTCTGCAGGGTAGGCATGCTGGTATTAAGTACTTATCTGCAAGGTGACAGAGTGGGAGAATTATGTGATACATATTTACAGAGGTAATGATCTGTTGAATTCTCTTGGAAGAGTAAATTTATGGCTGCCACAGATTTTATCAGCAATTATTGAACTATATCCTTCTCTCCTTCATTACCCCTTCCTACTTCCATGTTCTTGGTCTAGTCATCGTCTCCCTTTTCTGTCTCTCCATCGAGATTTCTTGGTCCTTGGGGAGGCATGATCCCAAGGAGAAGCTTCCCCAAGGACCTGGTGGTCTGAAATGTGTGAGGGTTGGTGCAGTGCGAGGGGCAGTTTGCACTGGTCAATCCTGTCACACCCCTGGCTTGCAGCCACATTTCATTGCAAATGCAAACACTGGAGGTGATCAAATTGTGCCCACAAAATAAGGCTGGATTTGAAGAGCCAACCTTGAAACCCAAGGTTTCCACTCCTGTCAACGTGCCAGCCTGAGGCATCCAGATGTCCCTGGGCACCTCGGGCCGTGTCCTGCTGGGATGGGGCTCTCCAGCCCCAGGGACAGCACCTGCTGCTGTGGGAAATTATGTTTATCCCCAAATCTTGCCAACCCAGGAATTTCAACCACCAAATAGAGCTCAGGTGTGGAAGGGCAGTACCTGCACGTGGGGACCACATGCTTTGCAGAGGATGCTGACAGGTTGCAACAAAGGCGACCATTATGGTACTGAGGGGTTTATTTGCACACGTTCATGTGACCATCATAAATTCTCCTACTAAATAATTGTTCAGCACAGTTCCAACAGGAGAAAATACTTCCTCCTGAAACTGCTGACCTTTTCCCAACTCACTAAAGATGTTCTAAAAGTCATTATTTTAGGCCAGCAGAAGAGACTTCTGGTGTGACATCTCAGAATGATGCATTTTGGGGAACTGAACAGCAGATCAGTATCTCTTGAATTTTAAATGGAAAAAAGTTATTTTAGTAGCATAAAGGAAGGAAACTCACTGTATTTCACAAGTTTTGTCTGTGATTTTTATCACAACGGTGATGTATGTTTGTAGCAGAGTTTACATCAAAAATTATTCCTGGATCTTCCTTGAATGAATCATTGCAAAGGGAGGCTGAGTACAGATAAGGTCTTTGAGTTCTGCAATATATTTTGTCTTCATGTTTTTATCTTTAGTAACACAAACATGCTCCATCTCTTCTTTCAGAGTGCTCTGCACTTGCACTGGTGCCTGTCCCGTTGTGCCAGGGGAGATACAGGCTCTGGGTTTGGAGCTGCCTTCCCTCCCCAGGCGTTGTGGTGGGGTTGGAGCCCAGCTGAGCCTGCTGGGCTGGCCTGGGTTCTTGTAACCTCCTGAAGAGGTGAAGGGTTTGCAGGAGTCTCCAAATGTGCCTGCACATTTTAATAAGGAAAGGGGCATTGGGAGTGAAGGCTGAATGCTGAGACCAGTGTATTAGTGTAGTGGAGAGCCCTGTGCACATGTTCTTTAGTTTTCTCTAAACAGGTTCATGCAGTGAAGCTTTAGTGGCACTTGCATGTGTGTTAAAGGCCTCAACAGCTTCAGAGCTGATGCGGTGTGAATATTTACAGATGGCTTGAAGCTGTTCTGGATGGGCTGAGTTTTCCTGTGCCACAAGTTCACAGAACTCTGAACTGCCTTCGGTGAGGACAGAAAATGAAAACAGAAAGCTCTGGCATCTCACTTGCCATTACTGGGGGGATTGTAAGCAGGTATAGCTGTGATTTTTGTTTACCCTTGTAGTAGACCTGGGTCAGAATTTGAATTTTTATTTGTAAATTAAGTCAGACTCCCTGGATTTAGACGAAGGGAAGAGGTAATGACCCTGCTGGCTCACTCCAGTGCCATTAGAACCTGAGAACACTGGGCATGAACACCTTCTTTAAATCAGGTTCAGCCTCATAATCATGAGAGATTCTGAATGTTTTGAATCTTGAAAGGAAGCATCCTATCATGGAGAAATAAGATTTAAGCCTTAATAAAGTAGTTGTCATTTTTGTAGCTGAAAAGAGCTTTGTATCTCAATTAAGTGTACATAATATAAAGTCTTAAGGAAGCAACATAATAAGTTTAATACAATTATATCCCTTTGCAATAGTGTAATTTAAAGGAAATCTGATTCTGGTAATGTCTCTTACATTACTTGGACAAGGAGAAACTTCAGTGTCACTGCCTGCTGCCTCCATGCAGAGCTCTGTGGCCCGAGCGTGGCCACGATGGACCTGCCACGTGCAGGGCTGCCTGGGATGGTGCACGGGCCTGGGGCAGCCCCGCAGTGCCACCAGGGCTGGGCACTCACCACGGGCTGCTCCCATTCTCCTGTGTGCTGCACAAGCTGCAGAAATTGGATTTATTTGATAATTTACTTGAGACACTGGAGCAGCATTCTCTGTGACCCCTTATCTGCCTTGGTTTTGTTTTCATAAAGCAGAGACATCTCAGTTACTAGGTCAAAATAGCCTCAATATGAAGGGAAGTCTAAACAAAGGTGTTCTGTAGGTCACGGAGTACATGGGTAACTTGGGTTTGTAATTTAATTGCCCACGTTGCACCCTGCAGCTGAAGATTTCCTTTAAATTCTGATTCCATTGTTGCACTGGGGCTTAACAGAGTGTTAACCTGGTAATAGGCACAGGGCCTCCCCATTATATGTCTCGCTATCGAGCGGTTCTGCATGACTAGTTAAAAAAGATGGCAAGAAGATTAATGAAAGCTGCGAGTGCAGAAGGGGGGCAGGTACCTCGGCAAGACTGCCAGCGAGGAGATATTAGAGCTGAACCAGAGCTTGGCTTTTTCTTTATCCCGTGGCCTTTGAACCTGCCTCACTGTCGAGAGCTGCCAGCCGAGCCGACGTTTTGATTGATGTTGCTACACGAGTCAGTCTTTCCCATTGAATTCCACATCTGCACGAAAATAGCTTTTCCAGCAGTATTCACCCTGGCTGTAAGTGATAGCCAGAGCGATGCCTGAACCCCCTTTATGTAGTTTTCATTTAAAGCTAAAGGTATTTGATGTTTTAATTCAGTGTCCACTTCCTCCTGATTATGCATGTTGGGTATTACTAACTTAATGAATTCATTGTTGGATTGTGGAAGGGCTCAAAATACACAGAAAGCCCCGGGAAGCTCAAATAGAGACGTTGCAGGTTTACTCAGAGCCTGCAGTGAGGCCAGAGCAGAGGCAGTGATTACCCATGTGCTCTGCAAATAGTGCACCAAATATCCTGTGCTGGTTCCCGAGTCCCTGCTCCCACTGTGGGTAATGCAGAGTATCTGTGAAGTAACAGAATAAAATTCCTGCTTGATAGGAGACTAATCACAGGTTCTGAGGAATAGGTAAAAACCAGGCTCAGCAGAGAAAATGTTCCCAAACTTCATGCTTGGAGTGAACGGACTATCCAAGTGTGGAACAGAAGGAATGAGCCCACACAGGTGGCAGGGGATGCCGGGGGGCGGCAGCAGGGCACAGATGGCCGTGGCTGTGCCGGGGCTCCGTGTGCCCTGGTGGGCTCAGGGCTGGGCTGGAGGGGCTGGGCTGAGCCCGGGGGGCCTGGGGAGCCTGTCCCACCAGAGGAGGGTCTGGCAATGGGGTCCAACAGAGGGCCAGGCAGAGGTTTGGGGACTGTGGAGCGGCTCCTGCCGCAGCCAGGGCTGCGCTGATTAACTGCGTCCCCCTTGAACAGCCGCTCCATAAAAGTTCTCCTGAGCGCAATCAGGAGCGTGCATTGCCTCATCCTTTTAACAAATCTGTTTTGTAGCCCTATTAAAAGGGGTCTTCATCTATCCTGTCAAAGCTATTCTGCTGGGGTTTTTTAGTTTAATTACACTATCCAATTAAAACTCCTCGCTGCATTTTGATTCGCCTCTCCTCGGGCCTGAGTGGATGTGACATTTACAAGGCTCGCCTCTCAGGCAGACAATGCGTGATTGATGAGGTGCAGACATAGTGGAGGAGCCGATTGCCATGTGGAAACACTGCTTACTGCGTTTTGATTTATTTATCATCTTTTTTCCCAAACAAGGTTGCTGGTGAAGAGGTTTTGGGCAACCCCAAGTTCCACCTCAATTTTCAGCATTTTTGCAAAAACCTTTATTAGTATTCTGCCTTTGATAATAATTTGAAGAAGAAACAAAAGGCTTTGGGGGAAAAAAGTCCAGATATATGAATAGTTACCACAATTTGACACAAAAGTGGATGTGTGCATTCATATAATTTGTTCCTTCTGAAGTGCTGCTTGGTTTGAGGACACCCACTCCAGGTTCATGGTGAGCAGCCTGAACCCATCGGTAGCTCCATTGGTATCGGCGGGGTCAGCATTTCATCCAGAACTGACTGCCCTCACTGCCTCTAAATTATGGCCCTCTGAGATAAATATCATGTGCTTAAAATGGTCTTAACCCCACTTGTACACCGAGGCCAGCATTCCTGGTCGGTCTGTGTCTCTAACCAAGCTTGGTTCTGTATCCTGGACAGTCCAGCTGCAGTGATGGCGCAACTTGTGACATCCTCTGGAAGAAAACTGAAGGGTTTTTGTTCCCAGGTGTTGTCAGGAGGAGTGTTGAGTAGTTCTGGTGGTAATGCAACTCTCGTGGCTTTGGTGGGACCTTCAGGCCCTGCTCCAGGTGTCATTGTGGAGGTAGCACATGTGGATTTCAGACAGACGAGCCCCTCCCCAGCACTTTTGGGTGAAATGCAGCAGTGGCTGGAGAGCAAAAGCTCCACTGTCTCATGCAGAGTTTGAAGGAAATTTGTCTTTGTACAAAAACACCGCTGGTGTGTATTTTATTTTTGTTGTTCCTTGCCTTTTTGCTGGTATATATTTAATTCTTTTTCATCCTTTCTGGGGCCACAAGAAAAGATTTCAGGGTATGATCCTGTTTTGATCACAGTTTCTGAAGTGGTGAGACTTGGTGATGTCAAGCAATGTCCATAAGTGCTTTGTTCTTCAGAGAAGTCCTTCTCCAGCTATTTATTCCTCTAATAACTCTTAATTATTGACTTCTGCCTTATGGCCCTGTAATGACAAAGCAATCATCAAGGTATATTGGAAAATTAACATAAATTTGCATTCCCCAGTGTTTGTTTTCTGTTTTGTCCAATTCATTAATATTCATCCTCCATCTAATTAGTGATTTAATTCTGTGCATACTGTTTAAAGAGTGGCTTTGGCAAAAAGAGGGTTTTGGTATGGGCTGAACTCTGGAGTGGGAGGGGAAGAAGAAAAACTCTTTATAGTCTTGTCAGATTCAGTAAAAAAATGGTTGTCTTGTGCAAATTCACGTCCTTCCAAGGTTTTCCAGACATACTGTGCTCCAGTATTTTTTAGACTCTGATAAAAAGAGTTTATTACTTAGATTAAAAAGTGATAATTCTTTCACCTGTGCCAGGTGCAGTGTGATAGCCTGCCAAGGGTTTGGGTGTTTTCCAAAGATTGCAGGAATTAGCACAAGGTTTCCTGCTGCCTATATGAGCACATTTTGGTCAATAGTTCTGGAGCTGTAATTCAGGATTCCTCAGTGCTGTACACTGACACAGGGACATGGAGAAGCTGGGGGCTGAAGCACAGGGGGGAGGCTGCATGAGGGGCTCCACCAGCCCTTGGAAGGGTGAGGAGAAGCCCGAGCTCATCAGCGGCTGCGGGGCTGTCACTGCAGAGCCTCTTCCTTTGCCTCGTTGGCAGCACAGTGGTGCTAAAAATTGTGAGAGAGGGCAAACAGCTGAATGTAGGACATGGTGCTGAAGGAGTAAATGAGCTCTCCTTGGTGAATTCCCAGTGAATTAGCATCCTGCCCTTCCGCTGGCATCGGCTGTAGGCTCCTCTCCAGGAGTAACCACACAGGAACCCATTAGTGTTGGGCTTGGAGAAGATTTATCAGCATTCCGAGCTGAGGCCAAAGGGCACCCCTGGGAAGGTGCTGCTCTCGTGCAGCTGCAGTGGGGTCAGACCCAGCACGGGCGGGGGGCTCGGCTGCAGTGGGGCTGGCGAGGGGGCACGAGACCCCTCAGCTGTGCTGAGCTCACCCTGGGCAGTGCCTACACAAAAGCTGTGGGTAACAGAATAGTTTCTGTCCTTCCATTTGGTTTCTATAACTGTTTTAACAAATAAACATAGTTGGAAATAACATGGATTTTCTGTTGTGCAGTCAATTAATCCTGATTGCAGGGCACTGAGGTTCCTCCCAGACGCCAAAGCACTGTTGGTGTGGGAGTGATGGTAATGGAGCCACTGGTGCAGTGTCTGCATCTGGCTGAAATCTCCCATCACGTGCAGTAGGGACAACTTGAGCTGCTGCTGTTTGTTACCAGTTCCTCTCATATGGAAACATCAAACCATGGAAGCTCCTATTGATCTTGGAATTGTCAGGGGTGGTGCTCTATTGGAAAGAGGTATATCACATATTTAAGCACTCTTGGAAATGGAAATCAATCTCACAATTCATAAATTCCATCTGGCTAGAAGAGTAGCAGAGCAAAGTACCAGTTAGGATTTCAGTGCACTCGTATTTCACGCTGTAACTAGTGTGATGTGGACTCGGAGCCCATAAACATGATGCTGTAATGGGGCTTTCTAAGAGTCTTCTTGGCTTCTTTCCACTGAATCCCCAGTCAGGGGCAGGATGGGGCTGTGTCCTGCATGGCTGGCTGTGCGCAGCCACAGACTGGGCATGGGACTCGTGTTCCCCACAGCTCCTGGGAGCACAGCAGAGGGAGAGCCCCAGCCTGGCCAGGGCTGTGCCACAAGGGCCAGACCAGAGCAGCCTTGGCAGTGCTGCCTGGTGTGCTGTGCCAGGGGGTGCCACGTGGCACAGGGTCAGCACTGGGCTCCGGGGGGAGCAGGGCAGGCTCTGTCTCCTGCTGCTTGGCACATCAGGGTTGGTATCTGGCATCTGTTGTTCTGTCATCGGAAGAGCCGAGTCTTCACATCCGAAAATAAAAGCTTGGGTGAAGCTGTGGGTAGTGCTGCCAGGTCAGCTGGGCTGGTGCTTCTGCCAGGAAGGAGGGGCAAATCCCCAGAGTGAAGGAAAGCTGGGGGTCCTGGGTGGGGGTTCCTCATCAGGCACAGGGGAGGCCACGATCTGCTTGATTTCCACGTGACCATTTCCTTCTGTGGCTCTGCCCCTCTGTGGTGTCCAGGTCATCCTGGACAGTGCTGTGCTGTGCCATTCTGGGCCATGCCACACACCCAGCCCCCCTCCACCGTGGCAGTGGTGAACACCTGAACAGATTTCGTCTTGATCCAGAGCAAGGACCACCCGATGAACTTCCAGGACCCAAAATGCAGCAGCTCAGTGGGATCTCCTGACCCTGTCTGTGCCACTTTCAGTTTTAGTAGCCAGAGTCAGTAACTGTGGAATGTTCAATGTCCCAGGAAAATGGTGGGAGCTGGTGGGGGACGGTGCTGCGTCCCGTTCCCAGGAGCGGTGCACTGGCACTTTTGGGATCATTAAGATGCTGCATTCCAGGCAGAACTGCATTCATTAACATGCTGATGAGCTCCCAGCTTGGAATTCCACATTTTTAGTACCACCAGGGTATCATTTGTCAAATGATTTAAAGGGTAGTTTTTTTATTATTATTATTAGCCAATTTTTCAATATAGGATTTATATTCCAGATTAGTGCATCATAATGGTGTTTAATTAACACGCCACAATAAAATACTTGCATCTCAAATTTCCTGGCCACCGATCTGAGCATATATCAGTCACTTTTTGGAAATCTGGAGAGTTAGATAATGTAAATAAGATTTCCAATTAGCTTTCCTGCAGAAAAGACCTGGATTTACAGTAATGTGGCTGTTACTTTATGGATTGCCAATTCTGACCATTGAACTGAATGAATAAATTTGGAGAAAACTGTTGGGAAAGTATCATGTATAGAATATGCTGAATTTTAATTTCGAAGCCATCAGCATCCATAAAAGTGAAGGATATTTTGCCTTCCCACGTGTTCCACGCAACACCTTTGTGTTGCAGTGCCCTGGGGCAGCGTGTCCACTGCACCCCTCAGTCCCTCTGCCCGGCCCTGGCTGAGCAGCCGTGAACCTCCACAAACCTCAGGGTGTGGGATTGTCCCGTGTGCAGGAAGGGCGAGCGCGGCGCCGGGTGTGCTCGGCAGGGCCGGGGCTGTGTCCTCTGCTGCCGCTGCCCCTCGCCGCCCGCAGCTGGGTGGCTGTGGGGGAGGTTTTGGGATGATGTTGGGGGTGATGATTCGGGGGTTAACTGCCCTTTTATTTTCAATACAACGCTTCTGCACGAGTGGTGGTTCTCGGGTGAGCGTTTGCCCCAGAGCAGTGGTGGCGGAGGCGCCGGCGTGGGCCGAGTGGAGTTAACTAACCGTTTGATGGATTTTTGCGTTTCCTGCAGTGGGGATGTGATGGGAAAAGGAACTTTATTGACTGGAGTTCAGCTGCTCCTGTAAGCCACCACTTGCCTTAAATTGAAATGACATGAGAAGCCTGTCAGCGTTTCATTGCTTCCTTCTGTCGTGCTGATGGTACGCGGAGATCACCATCTGTGGTTTTCTTCTGTCAGGCACACGAGCTCTGCTCAAACTTTACAGGAATATTCTGAACAGTTTTTTTCTTATCTTTGCAGGTCATGCAATATTTAAACTTACATATCTAAGCAATCATGACTACAAACACCTTTACTTTGAATCAGATGCTGCTACTGTCAATGAAATTGTACTGAAGGTGAGTATTAAATTTTAACGTGACCCAAAATCCTGGTGTTTTACCACTTGTTAGACGTGAGAGTATTCAGGAGGCTCTGGAAACACGAGGGTGCAGTGGCTGAGGACCACTGAGGTGTGTTTAACCTGCCAGACTGGCTGCTCCCTGCTGGTTGTTTCATTCATCCTTCCAACAGTCACTGCCTCTCTGTGTGTAGCATTTCCTTTTGTCCTTGTTTCTAGTTAATAGAGACACCAGTTTTCTGTGGGATTTTGTAGGAAACTACCACCTTTTGTTGTGTCTGGGTAGATTCCAGCCCTGGACGTGTGAGGTGCTCAGCATCCCCGTGCCATGCAGAGGTAGGGGGGGCTGCATGGGGTCAGGTGCTCCTGTCCTGCTCAAGTGTTCCTGCAGAGCACAGAGGGGCTCCTCCTCACCCCATCCTCCAGTAGCATCGTGTGCCTCCCCTGGGGCTCTGTCCAGGCACATTCTCCCTTGCTTTGGGAAACAAATTATTGTTACACCCTTGGAAGATTAAACAGAATTTTCCACGAGTTCATCTTTTGCAGCAAGTCAAAATTGAAAAGCAGTAATTCTGGCAAACCATCTGTTATGTTTGCTTTTATTGGCTGTGTGGAGTTTAGAGGATTGTTAAATAACTGACATGCGATAAAATAACTTTTATTCATAACACAGAAGGTGAATGCACTTGAGGGGTTTTCTATTTCGTGAGCTGTTAGGCCAATTCTTTTGTTCCCACTTTATCTTAAATCAGCTATTGTAATCTGGAACAGAGTCATGGAATCACAGAATCATTAAGGTTGGAAAAGACCTCCAAGGTCATCGGGTCCAACCTTTCACCAGTAACCCCATGCCCACAAACCACATCACAGAGTGCCACATCTGCTTGTTTTTCAAATACTTCCAGGGATGGTGACTCCACACATCTGAGATCGGTCATAAAAGAAGGCATAAAAAAAAAGTGTACTGTGAATAATATGAATATTCAAAAGAGAAATATTATTAAACAGTACTTTCTTCTTAAGTTGCAGTTCATTTACATAAAATGTTCTCTGGTTTCATGCACAAGTCACTAGTTTGTTTTCAATTCCATCAACATTAGGAGTGGCAGAAAAATCAGACTTTTCAAATTAGGCTTTTTACACGATCAAGTGAGAAGGATGGAGGCTTTATTGACCATGAAAATTCCCTATATTTTTATGCCTTAAGCTGTAATATGCAATGAAAGTGAAACACTCTACAGTGCATAAAATTGTGCAAGTTTTAAGCCACAGCATATTAACCAGCTAATGGCAGACCAAAGGGCATTTTTATCTTTTTGATTCTTGCATTAACCTTCCATTAAAATTATCTGTGAGATTATCACAAAGCACTGGAGATAATAAATTTAGGGAGTAGCAGGCTTGTTAAATAGCATTTAAAAATGCTTTCATCAAGTAAAATGTGCCAAAACACAGAAAAACTTTGAGATTAGCTGAGTATGCAAACATTGCAATGGAAGAATTATTTTTATTGAGGCTGATGAAGTCCTTTATTGAAGGCCATTACTAGACTGTCCCAGTGCTGGGGGTCTCCTCACTGCCTTCACCAGAGGTTTGGGTGACTGGTTGGGACAGGGGACACGGGAGGATGCCCTGGGCTCTCCTGGCGCTCCAGGCTCTCTCTGCCATCATCGTCCTGGTGGCCACTGGGACCAGTCCCACCAGAGCCCCGTTCCCTGGGCCGTGTGGGGTCCCTGCCCACCCCAGGCTGTCCCGCTCAACCATGATGAAATTAAACCCCACCTTGTGTCTTGCAGGTTAACTATATTCTAGAGTCACGAGCAAGCACAGCCAGGGCAGATTATTTTGCTCAGAAACAAAGAAAACTGAGCAGGAGAACAAGCTTTAGCTTCCAGAAGGAGAAGAAGTCCGGGCAGCAGTGAGGCCGAGCCTCGAGCGGAGCCGGTGCCGCGTGCGGAGGAGCCGCTCCCCTCCGGCCGGGCGTGGGGGGCAGGACTGGAGCTCCCGCTGCCCACGGGCAGGAGCGAAGGAATCGGAATTATCCCGTCTCTCACGGCTGGAAGATTATCCCTCGTGGTGATGGGAAGTCTCCCCTGTGACAGAAATAAAGAGCCATATCAGCCGGAAAGAAGACTGTTACGCTTCAGGTTCCTTTGATTAGAAATAAGAGAATGACGTAGACTGGCATCATTTAATTACTGTATTATGTACAATCACAAGAAGAGATGTGATTACATATTATTTCACAGCCTGGTTAAAATAAATTATATACATCTGTAATCCACCCACGTACACGCAGGTATTGCTTGTGACATGATCAAATTTCTAAAAACAAAATGTAGGACAAATGTATCCATTTTTACTATTAATAAACAGATGTAATCTTTTTCAAGGTCCATATGATGCACAGTTCTTTTGGGGGGAGGCTGCAGTCCCAGATGGTTTCACTTCTGTTGCTGAAGTGCAGGAGGCATCCGTGAGCCAGAACAGCAGCCGTGGCAGGGGAGCGCCTCGCGAGCGATGCTGAGACAGTCGAGTCTGTTGTGGCTTGTTTTGTTCAAAAATATTTTTATTTAACTGTGCTTTTCAGCTTTGCATACGCTTTACTGGAAGTTCCTTGCTGTAGTTGGGAATCCATGGCAGTGTCTTGGTGGTGGAGAGGAGCACCCTCCTGCCCAGGACCCACGGCTGCTGTCGCCCCAGGTCCAGACCTTCCCCTGAGGCACCTTACACCTAAGGACTGAGAAATGCCTTCACCTTTTCTTAATATTATTCTTTAAAAATAAAAATTGAGACCTACTTTGTACTGGGATTTGTAACTATCTTGGCCTTGTCGATCCTTAATGCATCAGGGAACATGGGAAAGGGATTGCTGGGACCCAGAGCTGCATTTTTGGTTGAATTCACCAGAGGTGTCTTTCATCCATCCATCTGCAGAGCTGGAGCTCTGCACACACATCCCAGTACCCTGGGACTGCCCTGGTTCCACACGGCATTGAACCCCCACGTGGCTGAGCTCAGACTGACCTCAGCCAGCCTCCCACCTTGCTTTTGTACAGAGAAAACCTCCTGAGCCTTAACACATCGTGCAGGAACAACCACTGAGGCAGAGGGAGGGGCTGTGTCTCCCACCTGCTGCGCTTTGGCCCCCGGTGCTGATGCCACAGGGAGGGAGCCCTGCCCACACCACCGAGGCCAGGCCTCACTGTACAGTCTTCCATGGTATCTGCAAAATGAGAAACGCTATTTTATAGTATGTTATTAATTTTTTTAATATTTTCTATGTGCAAATGCAGCACAGATGCAATGGGGGAAACCCCTTCGATGTAAATGACTCCTTTAACCAACTCTGTGAACTATTTAATCATTAAAGTTGTTCTGTGAATGTTCTTTGGCCACCCAGTTTCAATTCTTTTTAACTGAACTGAAGAATTGCCTATTTGGTATCAGAAAGTGCAGCAGTCTCCTGTTTCCATGGCCGTGGTGCTGTTGCCACCCCCCAACGTGTATTTATCATCAGCTTGTGCAGGTTTGCTCTCAGTGAAGCCTAACAATTCAAATAATAAAGTCTGTGCTGTCTCTGGTGACATTTGTGGCACAGTCCCTTGCCCAGACCCCCTGTGTTCACACCCTCTTGTCAGTCACCTGCCACTGGCTGTTCCTGGTGCAGGTGTCCCTGGGAGTCAGGGCTTGGCATGGTGTACCTGGAGCTGGGCAGGGATGGACAGACAGAGGGACAGATACTGCTGGTGGGGGTTTCTCCAAGGACTGTGCAAGTGGTGGAACATTGGAGTTGAGTTTATTTGCTCTGAAAGAGCCATTGACAGGTAAAAATCAAATTTGCTTTCAAAGATCAGATCCGGTTGGATACAGGGCATGCAAGAAATCTTCCTTAAATCCTGGAAAGATCCAGCATTCCGAGAGCTGAGCAGCTGCCCTGCAGAACAGACATCCTGCTCCTCAGTGTTTCTGAAGGAGTTAAATCGGCGCTCACGGCTGCAATCAGTGCACAGCTGAGCATTGAGCCATCGAGGGCTGGTCTTTCCCCGGTAGTTGTAGATGTAATTGAGTCAGATGGGCATTCAACTGGGTCAGCAAGGCAAGCTGTTCCTCCATCCCTGCTCCTGGGCTCCGCAGAGGAGGGTGGATGTGGCTCACGCACCGGGGATGGCCGAGCCTGCCACGCACCAGGGGCTGGTGGAGGCAGCTCAGAATTTCTGGATTTTCTCTGACTCCAGCTGTTGGAGGAGTCCTGTCTGCAAGGACTATCCCCCACCACCTCCTTGGCTTTATCAGAGCATTGGGGACCACAAGAGTGATCTTTGAGCAGGAGACACCCAGGGCCCCAAGGCCAGAGCACTGGATGCTGTCCCTGGGCCCTGCACGAACTCCACAGGAGCAGTTCAAGGCAGAGGCTCCTTTGGTGTGGATTGGTGAGAGTCTGGGGCATCCTGGGGATTTTGCAGCTGCTCCTTAGACAGGGCTGGGACCCAGTACCGGGACAAGCAGGCGAAACCCAGCACACAGCCCTGGGTGCAGTCCTGAGATTAATGTGGGGAGTTATTTATGGAGACATGTTTGTAATGGGCCCATGAATTCATGGAAATGCGCTGTTGAGGCGGCGGGTGGTGCTGGGTGCTGCTGCTGCTGCAGCTGGAATTAATGCCCCTTAAATCACATCCCAGCACAGCCACCCCGGCGTGACACTGGGACAAGGACAGCGATGAGGACAGGGATGTGTGGGCACAGAGGGCACGGGGCCGGGGGGACAGCAGGAGGGTGCCCTGTGCTGCTCCCTGGCACTGCCACTGTGTCAGGGCGGGTCCCGGGGCCACTGCAAGCAACTGGGGCATGGGAAGGGCCAGCCCTGGGCACAGCCCCACTCTGCCACTCCACTCTGTGAAGGGTTAAGCACTGTCATGTTTTATTCTCCCCACACACCTCTGCTTAAATGCAAAAAGAGGGGAAAAAAATCTCAACAGGGTGTTGTTCACTCTAAAAACCCTAAGCATGATTTGTGAACTCTCACAGCCTGGGTAATCTCATCAGAGTAATGGGATTATATTTCAAATCACCATGGCCTGTTCATTACACATTTAAACTCCTTTGACAGAGGAAAAGTTAAATAAAATGTGTGCGTCAGCCCTGGTTGACTTTCCCAGTTCTCTTTCTTGATTAGACAAACAGATGCTGAGCTCCAAAATGAAAAAATAATGTGCTCATTTATTCATTTTTCTGACAAGTCACAATAGATTTTTAAGTACAAATGAGCCCCCTCCCCAGGAGGGGCCACGGGCCGTAACGGGCTGTGAGCGGCGGGGGCTGAGCTGGGCAGAGGGGTCAGTGCGGCGCTGCCGGAGCGGGGACAGCGCCGCGATCCCCCCGGAGCCGCCTGCGCGGCCGGAGCGCTCCAAGGAGCTGATGGAATGGCACTGACATCCCTGCCCTGGCATTCCTGCGCTGCAGCACGGCGGCACGGGCACAGGCAGCAGTGCCAGGGCTGCTGGGCTTGCTGTGGCCACGGGGATGGCTTTGGTGTGGCTGTGGTGTGGGTGTGGTGTGGCCGTGGTGTGGCTGTGGTGTGGCTGTGGTGTGGCTGTGGTTTGGCTGTGGGGATGGCTGTGGTGTGGCCATAGGGATGGCTGTGGTGTGGCTGTGGTGTGACTGTGGGGATGGCTGTGGTGTGGCCGTGGTGTGNGGTGTGGCTGTGGTGTGGCTGTGGTTTGGCTGTGGGGATGGCTGTGGTGTGGCTGTGGTGTGGCTGTGGTGTGGCCGTGGTGTGGCCATGGGGATGGCTGTGGTGTGGCTGTGGTGTGGCCGTGGGGATGGCTGTGGTGTGGCCATGGGGATGGCTGTGGTGTGGCTGTGGTGTGGCCATGCCAAGCACCACCAGCTGTAGGCAGGTTCCTGCTCGGTGCTCCAGAACTGCCGCCACCTCCCTCAACATCACTGCTCCCGAGCCAACCTTGCCACAAGCAGCAGGCGTGTGATGGGGACGTGGTGGAGCTTGGCACAAGTGTGGTGGAGCTTGACCCCCCAGGTCCTACCTGGGGCTTTGCCGGGTCAGTTCAGACCCTTCCCAAGAGCTGCACGGGAAGCGGCACATGGGCTGCCAGGGGCGTCGGGGCTGAGCGGGCCGGGCCGGCGCTCCCGCTGGAGAGGAGGGTCTTATCAGGGAGTGCCAGGGCTCTGCTAGGAAGCTGAAATGCCAGATAATTAGAAATACACCAGCAAACCCCATTATTGTCAGGAGGCTGCAACTGCGTACAGTAATGAAGCAATTATTAATGAGCAACTGCAAGGCTGTCATTAATTTCAGCTTTTCAGGATCACAGACCAAGGCAAGCTAAATGTTGCAGCAGAGCCGGGCTGGGCTGAGCAGGGCTGGGCAGGGCTGGGCAGGGCTGGCCCCCGCGCCCGGTGGGCACAGCAGGATGTCCTGCCTCCCCCCCCCCAGGGTGGGACACCCCCCGCGCCCTCGGTGCCGCTCCCGGCCCCGTGGCCTCCCCACCTCAAGCACGGGGAGTTGCTTCAGTGCTGTTTTGGGCAGCCCCTTTGGGGCCGGGCCGGGGGCAGGGGGTGTCCGCCCCGTCGTGCCGGTGGCTGCGGGCGCTGCTCCCGCACCAGCGCAGCCCCGCAATCTGTCACGGCGGCCGAGGCGCTGCAATATGTACCTCATGTCTGGGCTGTCATCGGACATAATTCCTCCCTGCTGGCATATTGCTGATTTGTGCATAAGTGATGCGTGCAATCCACCTGAGCCGGGAGTCAGGGGTGCCTCGATCCGGGGCTGTCAGGGCAGAGTGTTTTAGTGCCTCCTGCGATTAGCTGGAATTGACAGGCCCTGAGAGCCGGGAATTGCACAACAGGGGAATTAACAGCCAGGGCTGGAGTGGAGTGTGGCACTCGTTTAATCTGCAATTTATCAGTTTGCGTGGCTCCTTGTCGCTGGCGGAAGACTACACTCCAAAAAAAACGGTGCCTTTTTTTTTAAATTCCACCCGACGAGGAGAGGGCAGAGCAGTGCTCAGCTGCTCCGGTGGGGTCACCGGCCCGCAGTAGGGGCACCCGGGAGCCGGGCATCGTGGGGACAGTGCCCATAGGCCGGGTCTCCGCAGGTTAACAAGGGTCTTATGGGGCAGGAGCAGGTGCCCTGCCCGAGGTGCCAGCCCCAGTCCCGGCGGTGGCTCCCTGGGCTGCTCAGGGACACCCACAGCCTCTGCACCCTTCGCTCCATCGGACACTGGACCTGGGCTCCAGGCGGGTCTGTGGAGCTGCAGCCCCTGTCCTGCTGCCCGCAGGGTTGGCGGGGCACAGGAGGCACCTCCTGTGGCACAGAGAGCTGTGGTGGTGCCTCCCCTGGCCCCCATCACACCACCCGTGCTCTAATTTTGATAATATCATTAGGGACTGATAATGGTTTCCAGGAACTCGGCAGCCTCTCTGCGAGGTGACAGCCTGTAAAGGCAGCGTGACAGATAATGTATTCTGCAAGGGTACAATAATGTGACTCCAAGCACATTAAACTCCTTTAATGTGGGTGACATACACCTTCCTCCTCACATACATTATCATCCCGAGGGCACACACAGCACGAAGGGACACAGAGCGGGAGCCCCCGTGCCCATGGACCTCACCCTGCCTCACACCGCGGTGCTCCTGCAGCCAGAGCTGCTGCTGGTACTGGTGCCAGCCACGCTGCCCTTCCTCAGCGTGAGGATGTCAAACCACGGGACACAGACACTCCTGCTGCATGAGGATGATCTTCCTGGCCTTCCTTGGTGTCCTGCTCCCATACTGAAAACCTTTGTGCAACCTCACGGTATCAAAGATTATTTATAATGAATTAAATACATTTTTAGCAGCTTCTTTCCTCACTTACTGCCACACTTTCACTGCCACTTCAACTTAATTAGGGAGGGTTTGCTAAGGAGATGGGAATAAATGCATCTATAGAAATATATCTATGTATAAATGAAGAAAGCCGCCACCGCAGGTCAGACCAGTCCTTTCAATTTATTGCCCTGGTACATTCATTTGTAAATAGCTTTGCCTTGCTGGTTTCTAAGTGCAAGGCTAATGTTGGAGTGCTTAAATTAATAGTGACGCACACCTTTCATTATTGCTATTAAATTAGGTGCTGGGCTTTGATGGATTCACTTGTTGCTGAACTAAAAGCCTCGTGGATGTGGGTGTGCATATCCATTTGGTTTTACAGCAAGTTTAGGTCTTAATGTCAAGGCAGGCAGAGCTGAGCGGGTTCCTCCTCAGCACACTCCAATTAGCAGGAGGGCACGTCCCGCTCCGCCGGGAGTTGGCACAGGCAGCGAGGGATCGTGGCCAAGGGAACCGGGCGGGGGGCACCCCACACCCAGCAGCGGGTTTGGGCTGCTTTTCAGGGACAGGACCCCTCAAGGGAGGGGCAGTGAGGACCTCTGGCATCATACCCGGCACCGAAGGGCCCGGTGGGTCCGCGCCGTCCCCTCCCGCGGACTCCAGCCTCCCATCATGCGGCATCCGCCTTCCCACACCCAGAGCATTGCAGGGAGAAATGCACCGAAACGCGAAAAACTCCCCCAAAGTCCCTGCAGAGACGGGGTGTTGTGCCATGGACCACCAGGCTGGTCACCCCCGAGCTGTGACGGACACGGTCCCTGTGACACCCGCAGAGCCCACGGAGCCGCACACGGGGTGTTCGTGGGGGTCCCGCTGCCCCGGGGCTCAGGGTGTCCCGGGACCCCCAGCCCCGCCACCCTCAGGACCCTGTTCTCATGACCCCTGCTGGGATTTTTCCTGTTGTGCCTGAGGACTCGGAGCCGGGCAGGGGGCTCGGAGCTGCCTTTGTTCCTCCGCGCCGTTCCCACTCTTACGGTGCCACCTCGAGGCCGCTCATCGCAGCCTCCGGCTCGGGCTGCGCCGCCACCACGGGCGGTCCCTGCCCCTGCCCACCTCCCTGGCCCTGCTCCTGACCGGAGGGACAGCGACCACCTCGGCCCCCAGTGCACCTCACCCGGTCAGGACACAGGGCTGTCTGACATTCGGGATCTGGTCAAATTATGGGATTTTAACCCAGAGAAACAGCTCAAGACACTCCTTCGGGGTCAGGTTTCTTATTTTGGGAGAAAGAAGTCACAAAACTCTCTGTGCTGGCCCAAGCAGTGGCTGTGGGACCCACTGGTGACGTTTTCTGGTCTGTGCCACAGGGTTGGCAAGGACCAGCCACTGCAGCCCTGCCCGCAGTCGTGGAGGGGCTGAGGTGCCCGGCAGGGCTGCCAGACAGGGATGCACAGTGTCATCCAGCCAAGGGCTCTCCAAGCAGCTGGCATCAGCAACCAGGTCACCATCTAGCCTGAGGGACCAACATCCCTGTGTCCGGAGCTGGGACAGAGACATCTGTTCATTGCAGCTTCCCTACGGACACCAGGGAAGGGTGGAATGCAGCTGACCCTCTTGGCTGACCCTCCCAGCCACACTGGGGACACAGGTGTGGAGCTGGTGACCGTGACAGGTCACACTGATGATCTGTGTCCCTTTAGTATGGGCAGTGCTGGACACACAAACTCCCCTTCTTGTGCTCTTTGGCATTATAGGGATAATAAATTCCTAATCACTCCCAACCCCTCCTTGGTGTCTTCTGCAGCGACGCTGCAATAATTAATTATAAACTACAAATACTGATCAGCTCCCATGTCCTCCACTGGTGCTGACAATCATTAACTGGAATATCAAATTTATAACGTTGGGATGCAGAACCTGGTGAGATGAACTGCTCTGCTTTTTAATCAGCTTTATGGGATGATAGAAAGCATTGATCGACAAAGACAAGACACAGCCCGTGTTGCTGTGTCTGTAGCTGTGCAACCTTATTAATTTAGATTTACAAAGCATTTGTCGATCTGGAGGGGACAGAGCCAGGGAAGTCGCCTTGCACCGGGTGGACCCGTGCAGGACCCCACATGGGTGGCAGCTGGAGGCAGTCTCAGGGCAGGGGCATTGCCAGCAGCCTGGCTTACCTGGGCAAGGGTCCCCAAACCCTGGCCATGGTGGCACGGGGACCCAGACTGTGCCCAAGCCCCATCCAGGGTCACACCGGCAAGACCCCACAGGTTGGTCTGCTGTGAGGAGCGCTCGTGGTGGTCCCAGGGAGCTGGCAGGGGGCATCGTGTGCCTGCCTGCACGTACGGGCGGTGCCCGAGCCCTCCCTCCTCCCCCCGAAATGCATCTGCGACTGGGGCATCGCCTGCCCAACCAGTGGGGCCCGGTGGCGGCCGGACAGCTGGTAACATATTGGCGTGTCTTGCGCTGTCATCTCGCATTTGCACGGCTGCTCCTGCTCTGCAGCCGGGGAGGCTGGGCCGGCGTTTTCAGGTCAGAGGCTGCACCCAGCACAGGAGGAAAATTCCCATTTCCCCAACGAGACTTTAACTGTGAAGTGGCTTGGACTCAGCTCCTCCGCCCCGGCTGCAGCTCTGCACCGGGGCCACCACATCGCTCAGCCCTGGCAGGTCCAGCCCTGCCGGCCACGCTCACCCCGCTGGCCACGTCCATCCCAGGGCAGCAGCCGATGCCAGCAAGTGGGGCTGCAACCAGAGCCGGGAGCACAGCAGGATGGGAATTTGGGCTCGTCAAAAAAATTTGTTTCATTCCTTTAATTTAAAAGTTTAACTAATAAAAGTAACTGAGAAGCTAGGGTGTGCTTTGGCTTCTCTTCGGCATTTGATTTAATAGCACATGACGTTTTGATTAAAAAATTAGCTCTATATAATATCAATAGAGCTCACATTAAAAGGATTAAGAATTGGCTGACTGACAGGTCTCAAAAAGTGGTTGTCAATGGGGAATCATCATCAGATGATGATGTTCAGCATGTTCATCCACGATCTGGAAGTAAATATCAAATCAGTGCTGATAAGATTTGGGATGACAAGGATTAGTGGGAAGGTGGGAATGCTGACAAGGGGGAGCTGTGTGGGACTGTGTTGATGCCTGCACAAGCCCCCTGATCACTGGTGCCACTGCAAAGGGCCACGGGTGAGCCTTCAGTCCTCATGAGGCACAAACACATCACAGCCAAACCTCCCCAAACAGCCGGAGCCCCCAGCACCAGCAGTCCTGGCAGCCCAAGTGGCCACCTCAGCTGCAGACTGAGAGGTTGCATTTTATCGGGTGATGCAGCTCCATGTTTGACCCATGTGGTGTCCCTGCCAACTCCCAGCACAGACGGGGCACAGTGGCTGTTGCTTCTCTCCTGCCACGGATTTTTAAAAGGCAAATCCCTGTTAGTGCAGGGAGTGTGCCTAACCCGCAGGAATTCCCAATTGTGAGTGCTTCCAATTAGCGCCCGCAGGCACTCAGTCCCTGGATGTGTTCATTAGTGACACGGCCCCGCCGCTCAGCGACAGGCTGGATGACAAAGCTGTCTGAGGGACACGCCAGGTTTCAAACATGGCACAGCTCCTGCATCAGCCCTGCAGAGGGACAGGAAGGGGCGATGTCCTCAGGAGCCTGTACTGGAATTGGGGATGTGTTCACACTGTCGGGTGTGTGGACCCCACGTGGACCCGAGGGGACAGCAGAGCCCCAGTCCCGACCCTCTCAGCAAGGGCAGCTGGGTCCTGTGACGGTGCCTGCTGGAGAAGGAGCCTCCACTGTCCCCGTTCAGAACATCCATCAGTGGGAGAGGCGCCCGCAGAGCCCCTGAGTCCACCACGAGTGCTGAGTCCTGTAAATCCCACTCAGCACACGTCCCTGAGCCACCTCCAGAGGCACCTACCTGGCAGCAGAAGGACAGGTCCTGTCCTCCTCCACGGGCAGGGTGAACAGTCATGGGGCTTCAGTGCTTCTGCAGGGTGCCAGCTCAAGGGCCCCACCCGGGACACACGTCCCAGCACAGCCTGAGCTGAGCCCCTGGGGGCTGCACCACCGGGCACCGCTGCCCTCCTGGAGCCCACTCCTGTGAGCCCCCCATTCCACACATCTGCCTGTAAAGGCATCGAGCTTCCACAGGGCTTGACTGGCCCAATAAAAGATTATCAGCTAAATAAAACAAGAAGTGAGTGATACCACGATGCCCTGTTGGATTGGAATTGTGTGAGCAAAGTGGTTTTCTCAGGGAGATTTATTTCCTCTGCCAGCAGTCAGCCTGGCGGAGAGAATGAGCCTCTGGCTCTGAGGCCACTGCTCCCTCCTGCACAGCAGCTCTTATTCCATTTTTGAGGGCATCAGAATAAAGGAAATACAGACAGATATTCAACCATCACAAACACGGGAGCACATACATATACACACACACCTGATCACTGGCACACAAGCCACGTGCCCCAGTCCTGCTCCCCTCCCAGCCAATGCCTTTGCCCCAGAATCTCACCTGTCACCCACAGTCAGATCCAGAAGGACAACCCCACGCCAGTGGGGACAGCTCCAGTCCCAGGCCTGGACACGTCCAGCTGTGACAGTCCCCAGAGCCTCAGGGACAGCCCCAGTCCCTGCCATGGGTGGCAGATCTGGGGGCTCTGCCCTCTCAGCCCTGCAGAGCTGCCCTGCCCCAGCACCCGAGGCCACCCCACCCCTGCTGCTGTGCCCCATGGCCCCACTCCTGCCACGAGCCTCCCCTTCAGCCACAGCCCCTGCAGGACCAGGCTCGGCCCCGGATCCTGGGAATGGCAAACACTGCAGAGTGCTGGAGTCAGCACTCTCGCTGAATTTTGCTTTCAACATCTGCAGCCCAATAAATCTTTGTCTCCTTCAGGCGGGCTGTGCTCCCCCTCGGGCTCCAATTCACAGCTCCGGGCACTGTCCTCACACCAGGGCCAGCCCAGGGGTCCCCCTGCCAGCCCGGGTGGCCACCCTGCAGGGCCAAGGGAGAGCAAGGCACCTGCCAGGCTGCCAGGGACTAGGGGCAGCCCTGCCGACACCCCGCAGCCACCACAGGCCTGGCGGCCACCACTTGCTTTGTGCCAATACCCTTCCCCTCACCAGACCTCCACTGGTTGGGGTTTTTTTTCTTTTTTTTTTGTTTTAATTGTTTTCAAAACAGATTTCGTGTGGTCCCAAAATGAGACCATGATTGTAAATTAAAGTGTAATTAGCCTTTACGCTTTTATATTCATTAACTCTTCTCTGTTAATGATGCAGAGGCTGGAGCACAAACCCAACATTATGAAACCACATCCAGGAAATAAAATAGTGATTTAGATAATGGCCAGAATGTATTGCTGCTTACACATAATTAAACAAATGCTCAATTTACACTTGGAAACATGAATGAATGTTGATTAACCCCGGCCCGACGCCTCTGCCGGTGCCGTGGCTGCCGGTGGGGCTGCCCGGGGTGGGCAGGGGCAGGCAGGGCACCCCCTGCACCTGCCCGGCCCAGGTGCTGCCCGACTGCCCCGACCCGCAGGCAGGGCCACGGCTGCCCCCTCGGCTCTGGCCAAAAGCCACCCCTCCCCACAGCGGCGACATCCCCACCACGCCCTGGGCACGGGGGTCGCTGCCCTGCGGGTACCCGGGGCTCTGCCCACTGCTCTCACAGGGGGCTTTGTGTCCCATCCCCTGCGCCCCCCGCCCTCCAAACGTGCCAGTGACTGTGGCGACATCTCCTCCTCAACACAGGAGGAGCCCGAGGCCACTTGTGCAGGATAACGATCTGTTCTGCAGCGGATCCAGATGCCAGGAGGCCGGGCGGGGGGCCAGGGGGCACAGCTCCACCTCCCCTCAGGGCAGAGAGCCAGCGGCTCCATGGCCACCACCTCTGCTGTGCCGAGAGCAGGGGCTTTGTCCTGGGGACCCCTCCCCTGCAGGGCAAGAGGTGCCGTCCACCCTGGGCTCCTCTGCGGTACCGGCCGAGCCAGAGGAACGGACCGTCAGCGGGGACGGCCCCAGCCCCTCCCTGCTAAGGAACCAGGGCATCGGGAGCTGCATCTAGCGCCAAGCAGGGCTCGGGGCTGTTTCCTAAGGAGGTTGGCAGGGGCTCTCACCAGCAGGTGTGACCAATGTGGCCCCACAGAGGTGTCTCCCCTGCTGGAGCCAGAGCTCCGGTCGTGCTGGTGCCAGGGAATCCCTGTGCACGCACCAGGGGCAGGGCAGATGCAGAGCAGTCCCTGGGGAGCCCCGGGGTCCAGCCCAGCCTGGCTCCGAGGCTGCCCACGGCAGAACACTGAGCTGGCAGCACACACACAGCCCCCTCCCCAAATCCATCCCGGCCGCCTCACCTCGGGCATCCCTCACCCTGCGGTGACGGGCAGGACGGATGGACGGGGTGTGTGTCGGGACCTTTGCTCCCATGAACCCCGTTCACGGATCGTTTCCTCAACAGGCCATAATGGCTCCATCTATCGGGGTCAATACGGGCGCCTTTGACACATGATAGACAATAATTGCTCCTGCTTAGAGACTTTTTAGTTCATGGATCATTGACCTGATGGGTTCTAACAACTCCGGCAGAGGCTGCACACCCCTGCACTCAACCGCCCTGAGGAGCAAACGTCTCTGTACAACCACGGCACGGGCACAGGGCACACGGAACGCCTTATCTCCAAACCCATGCTCTCAGTGCAGGCTGCCAAGGGCCCTGGGGCCACTGGAAGCCCTCCTGGTATCACAGCCGCGGAGGAGAGTCCGCGGCAGGAGGCACAGGAGCCCAGGACACCTCTCCAGTTCTGCAGGCCAGAGCTCCCCTCTCCAACAGCAACTTCCAGGTATATGATTTAATGAAAGGCACAATAAGAAGTGAAACAATTAGAATTTCTGCCTCATTATCATGGTAATCTTATCAGTCGGATAATGAGGTATTAATGGAGATTTAATGTGCCTCTCATAACAGAATCCCTTGGAGAAAACACATAAGGAAATTGCTGTAAATCCACTTAATGATGGAAAGGTCCCCAAACACCATATTCCAGAGGATGAAAAATGCTGGATGCAAATGAGAGAGAATCAAGGTCAATAACACTGCGGGGACCGAGCTCATGGCAGTGCCATCCCTGCGCACCCGCCCGGCCCCGCCGCTGCGCCCACCTGCCAGGGCCAGGGGGGATGCACAGCAGCTCAACAAATCCTCCTCTCACAGGCAAAAAGAACATTTCTTAAGAAATAAGATGCCAAACATAATACTTTTAGACTTGACCACTCCAATGAAGGCATCACACAGCAGGCAGCGGAGGAATAGGCACGGCAGATGCAGCACGGATGCTGCAGGCAGAGCTATTTCCTCTCAAGCTATTAGAACAGCCAAGCAGCAGCATTTAAAATACCTGAAGAGCTCTGTGTTAAGCAGCAAATGCAGCGATGCTTCCTCACCCTTTAAGTGGATTTTGGTTCTTTTTTGCCACTGTCCCTGCCCTGAGAGGTGTGAGGATGGAGCAGAGCAGCGATGCCCAATGGGAAATACACAGTGGAAAGCTCCTCACACTTGCACTGCCATCCCCAGCACAACTGGTGATGGCACTGGAACAAGGCAGAAACGTCAAAGCCAGGCGGTTAAACTGCTCTCCTTTTAATCAGTTTTTACAGAATAATACATTAATAATCACATTAAGAGACAAGATGGGGTTCCTGTATACAAGATTGTGCAAGCTCGTTAATTTAGATTTATAAAGGCTTTACCAAATAGGAGAGGCAGTACAAAGCTTTTCAACAGAGGTAAAGCACAATTAAAAGGTATAGAACACACACTACTAACTTAGCAGAGGTTAATTCTCAAGTAGTACAGGCTCAACCACGCCCCCAGTTGTACCCAGACATGAGCACTCTTCCCCCTCTGCCCCCCACTGCCTTCCCTCTGCTCCAGATCTCCTGGCACACCATGACTCACTCGTGCCAACACCTCTGCCCCCTCTCCCACCCTTCCCCCCTCCCCATTCCCATGGCAGTGAGTTCTCCAATCCACTAAGAATTTGGCTTAACAGAACAAAAATGTTTTCAACCGATACAAACCAACACTGTGCTCACCAGAGACTCACCCACAGGAAACAGCATCATGTTCGTGGCTTTTTTCCTGAAATTTATGGCAGTTACATTCAGCATTTGGTAGTAAAAGGTCTTCAAAACAAAAACTTTTAAACTCAAATCCTTGATTCTCCTTAAAGAGGACTTAAAAAGACTTTAGAGAGAAATCTCACTTAGGAGCACAAAGGAATCTCCTAGGGATGAAAACTCCAGCCCTTTCTTTCCCTCCTCTACCCAAAAAGGAAACCAGCACCTCTGTAACATTCTCAGGTACAGACGTGCCATTGTTTAATGTGGCAGTTCCTCAGGATGTGCCAAGAGCCAGCACTGACCACAACAGTCCCTGCTAACAATGACCTCTTCCCACTCTCTTTCCCCAGAATGTCCCATTCCCCCTGCAGTGGCTGAAGTAGTTTAATTCACAGAAAGCACTGGGATTACAGCAACAGGCCCATGGCTGGCTGGCACCTTTTGGCAGCAGTTCTGGTACTTTTGGTCCTTTATGCACTGTCTTCACTACTGCACACCAAATCTAACACCACTTCCTAGACACAGAATTTAGCATTTTAAAACAAAACATTACGGGACACCGGGGGAAACAGTAAAAGGACATTACAGGCAGGTTTTTAATTCTTTGGAAAGTCTAATTCTCTAACTACACCTATCCAGACTATATAAAGGACCTTCAGAGTAGATTGAAAAAAAGAAGCAAAGGACCATCTTGCTACAAAAATTGTCAGCTCACCTGGGGCTCACTGAAACACTTACTGGTTTTAAAATAACTAAATAACAATTAAAAAAAGACAACAGTTCTTTTAAGTATTTTTCTATGCAGAGAAACAAAGTGATAAAAGCTGTGAAGGAAACTGTTCTTGCCCCTTCCATAAGGGAGATCAAACCTGAAAGCCCCAATGGTGCTGACCCAATCCTGTGTTCAGGCCAGCAAAGAGGCAACACGCAGGATGATCACCAGCTCCAGTGTCCTCGTGACTTCTTTAAGGATCCTACAAATATTCTCCTCAACCAACACTCAAACTGTAGGACTAAGATAACTTTCACATTTTGGTCTTAACGTCTTGGATATTCAAGTAATAATTGCATCTTACAGGACACTTCAATATAAATGAATTTATATTGCTTTTTGATATGATCTGGGCATATCTTCAAGGGCATGTTTGTGCTTTGCTGTTGAGTGTTATTGGTCAGGGCTGTGCTTGCAATATTGAGTTACGTGTTCAGCACCAAAAACCCATCAAGGCTAAATAACCAGAATATTGCAGTGCTACACAGACTGAGTCACCACAGTAAGGCAGAAGAATTCTGTTTCAAGTGAGTATTGCTCCTCCATACAATTGAGTCTTTAATAGAGGAGAAAGACCATAAATAAAAAAAGTTACCATCCCACCTTCTCACCTGTGATTAGTTTGGCAAAACTGCTAGACTGAGTTATATCAGAGTCCTAGAAAGTTTCTTATAATTATGCCTTGACAAGTAGCACAGCCAAATCAAGCACTCAGTATTTTGCTCTAATTCCAATTAACCACATGATTTTCCCAAGTACTAGCTGCTTACAGGTTTTAATCATCAAAGCCCACACACACACAAAATGAACCAATCATGTTTTGAAAAGAATGTGAGAAAGATTTTGTATTCTTTACCAGTCACAGGCACCAAGTCTTACCACATCCCTCTGTCAGAAGTGCAATGAACACCTTGGAAAGAGCAAGAAATAATACTGAAATGAAAAAGTTCAGTGCTCACTGTCCTTTTTCACTCTGTTCAAGCTGGAAAAGGGCAGTGAGTGCTTATGAACAGCCAACACCCACCGGCCATGCCCCAGACCACTTCACTCATGAAAAACACATGTGATGGTATGCATAAAAACCTCTTTAAATTGGTAACTGTCAGTTTGAGGGAAAGGTGGAGTGAGAAATCTATAAAACACCCTGAACTGATGTCATGATATATTTCATAAAGAACAGTGTTATATTATTTTAAAATATTTTATATGAACAGTAAAACTTGCACTGCTGCATAGCAGACAACATGAAGAACATTTAGTAAAAACATTCACTGAACTCCCTGGCATATGTATTTAATGTCACTAATCAAAATATATATTACAGCCCAAGGTTCTGTTAAGGATCTGTTTGGGGTTTGTACAGTATACACAATAGCTCAGAAAAAATATTACAGTAAGGTATTTTATTTCTTTTTTATATTAGACTTCTCTATTGTAACTTACAATCCCTCTCCTCTATATATCCAAACCTCTGTAACAACCTAATGCCCTAGTCAAGAAGTGTTTGGCTAGCTAATAAGCCCTATTATAAATTCCAGTTTTAGAAATTTCAGCAATGTTAATTACATATTAATAAATAGTTCAGTTTGCCCTTTTTAAATCTTAGCCTTTCTAGGAAGTCCTTCTGTTACCAAAGTATGGTACGTCACAACCTGTTAGAGGTCAAGAGAGGCTTTTGTTTGTTTATTCAAAGGAAACTGAGTCCAAAGAAACGTGCAATGCATTAAATATAGTTATATAATATTTACACGGTCCTCTCAGATTTTAAATTTAGGTGAAATACAATCCATAACTGATGTCAGCTACTACAAACTTTCAGTGTGGCTGGTGTTTTCTTAATAAAAGGTGTATTCAACTAGAAAGTTTACTATGTGGCTGCCCTGATTCCTTTTATTTCAATTTTCTGTTAGAAATTAAATTAACTATTCCTGTGAGGAAGAATTCAGGAAGAGGGGCGGTGGAGAAAGCATGAAGAATTTTCTGCATGTTTTGAGATTCCAAAATACCTGAAAACTGTGGTCCCTTTCGCAGTGCCAGTATCTAGAGGGGAGAAAAATGCAACCCACAGAGAAGAGGAAAACCTGTTAAATTAATTAGTAAAGGTGTGTTTTAAAATGCCTCAATTCTGTACAGTATGATACAAGGAAAGTCTTTTCTTCAGCTTTTGCAGCTGTTGTACATTCTCAGCCACTCCTCTCCTGCTCACAGTCTGCCCATACAAGTGCAGGGCGAGTTACTTGCGGTCATCGATGGTTTTGATGAACTCCACGGCTGCCGTGAACTGCATCCACCAGTATGACTCCTCTCCAGACAAACAGTTGGCATAGAAACTGCTGATGTACTGCACAGTGGACAGCAGGCAAGGGGGGTTTGCCTGGGGGTTGGAGAAGAGAGAGATACAGTTTTTTGCAAAGCTCAACATCAAGCACCGCAAGATACAGAACAGAATCACAACTCCCTTTGTGCAGTGGTCCCTACACTAAAGGATGTGACATACCTGTGGGGCAGGCACAGTTTATCCTGACCAGCCCATTTCACAAGCTCAGAAGGCATCAGGCTTGATGAAAAGAGCATTTTTCCATCAAGGGAAAAACTACTATCAGGCCAAGAGAAAGAAGGGGAACACTGGCAGAAGCTGTGAAAATCATCAGGATCTCAACATATGTAAAGCCTGACGTGTGACAGACCATTCTGCACCAATGTCAAAAACACCAGCCAGTCCTACTGTGGATCTCAGCCCTGAGAGGACAGTATGAAGTAGGCAGAGATGACAGATGGTGGACATACCACAAACAAGCTCCACACACAAAACTCCACCCCAGTTTCCTTGATTCCAAATGCAAAGTTTGCTTGGATTCAAAAACAGTAACTGTGAGCACATTTGTGATGTTTCCTTTCAAACCTGCTGAACCAGACCTGGGTTTGAGTCTGGCACGTTCCCCATTACTCACAGAGATTATTTCTTCTCCTAAAAGGTGCTTGTTAGTTACAAGAATAAGCTGGGGTTTGCGATCTCTGCAAAAGAACTCACCTTTATGAGGACAAAAACCAGAACAGGAACAAAGTCATCCGCCCCGGGCACCGAGTCCTCGTTGGCCAGGCTGAGCAGGTTCATGATGGTGGAGCACATGCGCAGGATACACTGCACCTTGTCCCGGGGCGTCTTGTACGCGCTGATGGTGCGGATCTCGGACTGCGCCGACGGCCACGGAGCCTCCCGCAGGTACACCTGGGGGAACAGCATGCTGCCAGCTCCTGCCTGCCCAGCCTGCTGCTGGCCACCACAGGGGGCTGAACCACCAGAGACTCGCAGGCTCTGGGGAAAAAGGAAGCCTTAAAGCAAGATAAGTCAAACTGAAAGAGGGCAGATGTAGGTTGGATATATGGCAGAAACTCCTCCCTGCAGGGGTGGGGAGGCCCTGGCATAGGCTGTTCACAGAAGCTGTGACTGTCCCATCCCTGGAAGTCTTTAAGGTCAGTCCCTTCCCACCCAACCCATTCTGAGAGTCTGTGATTCTGAAATGGCTACACTACACTCAGTGGAGGTGGCTTCCTGATGTGTCACTAAAAAAAACACTACGGAAAGCCAGTATTCTGAGTGTAACTCCCATAATTAGCCTGTACTTCTTCATGACTTGGTCAGGACCCCGGTCCAGAGAAAGGCAGAGCTACAGGCCCTCTCTTCCATACCAGCAGCTTTGCGAACACTCACTGTTGAGAGACACACTTTACATGCTGCACTGATAATCAGGGACCTGCAGACGTCGAGCCCTGACAGACTCCCTGAGCCTACCAACCTGCTTTTAGTGATCCTATTAGCCATGAGAAAAGTGAAAGCACTGAGTAAATACACAGAACTGCAAGGTTTTGTTAATTCTGGCTGGTTCAGAAAGTTAACTTGACAGCCATAAACCACAACCATGGCAGGGGAATCACATCAGAACCATAAAGGATTCCAATCTTCTCTTTTGAAGCAAATTATCAGAAAGTTACTGCATCTTAGTGCAGTGCAGCATAAGTTCTTAAATCTTTCTATCAGGACAGAGGTGGCAAAATGAGAACAAAAAGGAATTTAGAAGGATCAGTCAAGGGAAGGCATTAAAGTATGGGTACAGCATGTTTCTGCTGCAGGGTATTTCAGCTCTCATGGACAGAAATGCAATACTTACAAGTGTAAAACAGAACAATCCTCTCCCCATCCCAAACACAATCAAAACCAAGCACATACAGAAGCGAAAGAAAGGAGGTGCTACCTCAGGTATCTGAAGGGCCTTGTGGTTTGCAGTTACCACTTTGGATAATCTCTGTATGTGCTCATGAAGAACCCTAAAAACACAAGAAACATCAGTGAAAAGTAAGCAGTAGCCAGGCAGCAGTCCCCTGGGGCTTCCCACTTGTTCTGCATTTGATACAAGAAAGATCTTCAGGAATGTACAGTCATGGTGACCCTACAGCTGATGGACACCAGGTCAGTGAGGGTGCAGAGGATTGTGCTGTACAGCCACACAACTCAGAGTATTCCAACAGTATCTGTTCTAAAATACAGAAAGAAAACCCCCAAATGCATGGAGCATGCTGCACGGAACCTGGAAATGGAAGGAGTGGTGAAGAAGATTTTTATCATTCTCTTAGCACATACACTTGCAGACCTGACTGTATCCCAAGTCATCACATTTACAACTTTATTCTGTTCTAGCAGTTTGTTACAAACATGTCTGCACACAATGCTAAAGTATTTCCTTGTCCTTCTACAAAATGTTCTGAATGAAAACATGAGTTTGTGTGGTTCAGCTGACAAAAGCAAGTCTGTCACAGGAGGGGTGCACAGCTTCCATGTGCACCAACTGCAGAAGAGAAACCAAGTACTTGGAACGCCATTCACTTACTGGTCACGCAAAATATCTCCATCCTGATTGGGGTAGAAGGCAAGTTTGAAGATGCGATTCATCACACTGCGCTCGATGGCCAACTGTGCGTCCTGGAGCTGCTCCTCGCTGGCATTCTGCCATATGGCATCCTGAGCCATGGCCCCGTACAGGAACTGAAGGAAGTCCTCCACCTGGGCTGTTTTATCATCTGCTGCTGTGAGCTTCTGGAAATCTGATAACAGGTAAGACAAAGAATATTAATTTAAGTAAGAAGGATTAATTCTGATAGGGTCTTCTGGCAAGAAGAGACCAGAATCTACTTCAGACTTCCCACCAGGCAGCAGTGAGGCCGTTCTGCCCCAATCCCAGGAAGGGAAATACAAGCAGATACACTTGAAATAAATGGAAGAATTAGAGGAAAAGCATACTGAACACATTGAACAAAGCATATGGTGAAAATACTCAATACTGTGTCAATCACTCCCTCTGCAGCACCATTTCTTAACCCTCTTTACAGCCACCCCCAAAGACAACACCCAGAACAATCCCTGGGACAGGAACCAGCACACATAAAGCTGTCAGATGCTTAAGGGGAAGCAGGGGAAGATAGAAAAACCCATGTGTACCATTTCCCAATACCATTATTAAATATACATAGGTGCAATATTCATTTTCATGCACAAAACACAGAATGAATGATGCAACCCAGGGAATGCAGCACGACCAAATCACTGCCTGTTCATCAGTTTCATATGTACAGCACTCTGCCCCAGAAACAGCTGCCACTAATATCTGCCCACAGCCTCAGTGCCACGGCTGCCAATGTCCCTTTTAGATCATCCAGAAATAGCTGTCTCCTTTCTGTCCAGTGAAAGGGCTTTAACTCCTTCCTGGGTCACTGGATCTTATTATCAGTACTTTCTTCCCAGTAAATAACAGTTCTCACATTAATTCCGGCCTATTAAGTCACATCTAATATGCAGCACCCAAATGCTCCAGGAGCAAGAACTGACTCCAAATTCCTTATATGCTTCATTAAGTCAAGTATGTACCTAAAGAAGATAGAACTAGTTTGGTCTAAGTGCTTCTGTTTCAAAAGTTGTCTTCCTGGTGCTGTTATCCCTTATGCTGTGGTATTCTTGATTCTTTGATTCATTTGACTCACACTACTACTATCCCCCGTATTTTCTACAGTGCAACCACAGGTTCTAGTAAGAACTGAACACTACAACTTATTTTAACGCTCCTGATCAATGGTACATTAACTAATAGTATTTATTCTTATTCCATGGGGCAGATGCTAGATAATATGATAGCATAACTTTTTAGGCCAAGCGAGGTAAAATCACTTTCATTCTCTGAGCTCCTGAAAAATGCAGGCAGTTACCATGGCTTAGCTGCTACAACATGTCTATCTGAGCCATTAATTCACAAGCTGAAATTTAAATAATTTTACAAATCTGCTCCTGAGATCAAAAATTTTATTTGAAAACATTAACTCAAGCCAGCACCTAAATACAAAGTAAAGGAATATAAACACTCTAGTCTGCATTAATCTTACCTTGAATGAATTCCCTTATTTTCTTTTCTTTGCTCTCTAGCAGTAGCCTCACACACACTGTAGTGAAGTATCTGTTGGCCACTTCTTTATCTCGCAGAACTCTCTGCAAGAGCCTTTCCAGGTGTGCTTGTGTTGTCTGCAGGCCTTGGCGACAGCGAGTTAAATAAGCAATATATGGAGCTCTTTTCCTAAAATAAACAGGGCTCTGTATCAGATTGGTAACAAAAAGAGAAGCTAATAGTTCTACCAACTGCTAAGCTGTAGAGCAGGAGGAATCTTCAACCTCTTCTTTTTACCAAAACAATGCGTGAATTTGGAAGTTCACCTCACACAGATTTCTGTGAGTTCACTGCCCTGGCAGCACTCGAGAATGCCAGACTGAAGCAAATTCCAAACAGCTTCTTTTGTGTATTACTGCTGAGCACTACCCATAAACTGGCTTAACGCAAGTTTATTACTACCTAGACCAACTTAAGGCTCAAGCTTTTTAAGCCACTCACAGGTAGGTGAGACAACTCCATCGTTTTGTGGGGAAGCAGAGACGTAATAACCTGGTTTGGTAAAGTACAATATAAACCAAAAGGGATCTTCCTCATCTGCTAGTGAATAAATATATGAACTTGGGAACTCGTTATCAAATCAATTATCAACTATTGGGAACTCATTATCAATGAGGTACTGAACAAACTACCTATAGTCCTCTGCAATAGATGCCAGCAGCTTCCGACAGGTCCTGTTATCGAAGCGGCTCACGCAGCGCATCGTCTCCTGCAGCTGGGCCATCAGGTTCTTGTCTTGGAGGTTGATGGCCTCAGCCAGCTGAACTTTCAAGAAGCACACAATTTCATTATCTAGCAAAGAACAAAGGAAAATTATTAAGAAAAAGAAATACAGGCATGATGAAAATAAACTGGTTTTGAATATGGGAAAGACATTATGATTTAAAACAAAACTGTATGTCAGACAATAAATGTTATTTTAGAACAATTTAATAAGCCTTTTTGAATTTTACAGATATCATGGGTTAAGTTTTTATATCACCATTTTATCTAGTATTTAAAATCATTCTGAAATGTGAAGAGGACCAGATAAAGTAACAAATTCACTTGTCTGCAAATAAACCTAGAATGAATGGAGGGACACAACACAACACATACATACTACAGAAAGAGTAGGTAAGTCATTCTAGAAGCACAATTCCCAACAGCCTATGTATTCTGTGAGTCTATTCTACAGCCTCAGGCTGTGCCTGCACTGTATCTGTAATACTTTATTAAAAAAAATAGAAGGGATTTACATGGCAGGTTTGTTTGTGGAGCAAGAATGAAAGTATTTTGGGGGCAAAAGGCAGTCTGTTCTTTCTAAGTTTGTATCAAAGAGAAGTGACCACCAATGGAGCAGTACATGTGCCATTAGACAGAGGACAAAGAGACACACACAACACAAAGAACCTGCACCTTCAGGGTCTGTGTGGTCTGGGAGTCCATTCCGTGTTGAGTGTGTCAGCATCGGGAAGGCAACAGAATCTGCTGAACAAAGAGCCAATCTCAATTTCTTCTTCGCATCCCTTAAAGAGGAAAAATATTTTCTTAACACAGTTGTGAGGTCTGCTTCCTCAACAAAAAGCCTTTACTTTTTTATTTAATACTGCCTAGAAATTATTTAACAGACCAACATTGCCAAGACTTTAGAATATCAGTTCTTTTGCTATAGCACCCAGATGACTTTCAAAGGAATTTGCCTAAACACTGAACTGCTCTGTCCTCTCAGGTTGTAACATCCCTCCTTCACCAGTGGAAATACAACAGTTTGAGATGCTTAACACTAAAAGCATGTCAAAGTTTACAACTGATCCATATTAAGATTCTCGTGGGATCAATCACATAGGTTTAGCTTTTAATTCTCTTTGTGGGAAAGACAAAACCCGCAAATGTATTTACCTATAGGAGAAAGCAGAACTTTGTGGCTGTGCTACTTGACTTGCAGAGTCTGGGAGATCATCTGCAGACATGTTCTGCAAAGCCTCATCCCGTGGGGAGTCGTGCATGCTCTCACCATCCCCAATAGCCTCTGTGGAAATCAAAAAACATTACACTTGAAGGGAAGAATCAGAAGATGAAACCAGACTAATTTTCTGCTTGCTATTCTAAGGTCAGGAGGAAAATGGAGACAGCAAATAAGCCAGCTTATTCTGGATAACTGAAAAAAAACATATTAAAGTACATAATCCCAAGTTGCTAAGAAAAAACAGCATCACTTTTGTAAGACAATATACTTCTTCAGTATCCTTTAAAACAAAAAATTGGTAGAAGATGTGCTATGAACAATCAGCCCCCTCAGTGGCAATATGGAAGGGATCCTTGGGGATACTGATTTAATTCCCAGCCTCTGAAGGATTGTCCCACAGACTATTCGGCAGAACATTCCTGCTTTAGAGCTCACATTGTTCAGTTGATAATACTAATATTGGTCTTGAATATTGAAGTGTTTTTATCTTTAAGGAGGAGAAACTATGTTGGTGATGATTCCAAAAGCCGAGCCCTCACCTGCACTGTCGTAGTTCACTATGGCTCCTTCACTGGGACTGGTTCTCTTGATTGCATTCCTATATTTGTCCAGAATGTCCTCAGCAGCTTGTGCCTGTGCACTGAGCCTTGGGCTGGGATCATCTGAAAGGACCACAAAAAACAAGAGTCACCCTGATGTTGTGCCAACTGAAAGCAAACACAAGAACTCAGACCTACACATTTGGACTCTGCTTTTAGCCACATCAAACAAAGAGCTGCCTGTCTTCCATGAAGCCCCAATTCAAATATATTTATGAAGTCTGAAGCAAACCAGAAAAAAAAAAATCTACAAAAAACAGTACGATGAAAGGCAACATACAAAGCCAGATCCTCAGCATGTTTACACTGCATACACAAATGGTTCTGGGGTATTTGAAGACTTCTAGAAATGATTAGGCAAACAGAAAATGAAAAACCCCCGTTCAAATCATGTTTAATTTAGTACTTAAGTAACTACTACAGGACTGTGTGTGCAGCCATCCTTACAGCTCAGCTGTGACAAGGACATGAGCTTGTAATGAGGCAGGGGGGAAGTGAGGACTTGAGATTCTACTATGTGCACTGACAGACACCTGACAACTTAAAAACAGTCTTCAAGTCAGGAAGTCTTTATCCATTTTCTTATTCAAAACGCCAGTTGTGAACATTAACTACAGCAGCACATACCTGTCTGTCAACAGCTACCTGGTGGGCACTCTGGTACTCCAGAAGGCATGTTCTGAGAGAAAATTACTATGAAGATATTCACATACCTTGAAGTGTTGCATATCTGTCAGGCACCATGTCATCTTTGTCTTTTTCTTGTTTTTCTTTCTTTCTAAATGGAATAGGAGCTGAAAACGCAAAGTACCTCATCAAAGACTCTGCTGAGATAATGGCCAAATTGCAGAAACTTTCAGAGAGTGGCTAATGCAGAAGATTTTCATCAAATAAACTTCAATAAAAGCATAAGATTATCCATGGGGTAGAGCAGAACTAGACTGGCAGCACCTATAGTATGCTCCACCCTTAACAGACACCCCAGTAGAACAGTTTTGCCTTCCCAGGTACAACACCTTCTAGAGAACTACTATCCAACGAGTCAGCTTCCCATTTTTATTTACATATTTATTTATACTTTAGTTTAGCCATAAAAGTGACTAAAGATATAATAAAAGCAGCATGCACTCTGAAGTGCCAAAATCAGATAGACATGATCCTACCTTTGGGCATGGCAGACACAAAACGTTTCCTCCACCATGGCTTGTTCCTGTCAGACTTCTCATCATCACTGTCTTTTCGCTCCTCAATCTGCAGAAGGGCAGAGTCCACATTTAAGCATTTACCAAATCAAGTGTAAAGGGAAAATTTCTCCACATCAGATTTTGCTACACTGACTGTAAAAACAGAACTACAGCAGAGCAGAAGGAGCAGCTTAAGTCAGAAATATCCCTTCAGATAAGGACAGCCTGCAAACACAAACCCAAAGTCACAAAGATCCTTCGATTTCACTTATTTCTTTTATAAAGGAAATTACTTAGGCTGCTGCAGCAGTTTAACACTACAATGAATCTATTTCTGAAGTACCACCGAATTCAGTAAAGCTCATTCAGTAAATTTAAGAGAAGTCAGATCCATTTAAGCCACTCTGGACATCTGTAGCTTTAGCTTACAGAACATCATTGGCCAACGTTTAAAAGGGTAACAAAAGTGTGCTGTAATCCCTTGACTAAACACACATAATACCAACTCTCTGGCACAGATGCACAGCTCAAGTTAGCTACACAGAAGCCTCACCTCTCCCCTGGAGGAGTCCTTACTGGGAGATGAAGAGGACGACTGAGACGTGGCTGCCAGCACAGCTGCCCCAGGGCCGGGGGCCACAGGCAGCTCCCTCTCCTCGATGCCAGGACGCCGGTTCCACCCGGGGTCGCTCATGGGCCTCCGAACGGCTGACACGATGTCTGAGCTCCTGCTGCGGACCAGCCTCTCCGGGTAGGAATGTCTCTGCTTGAAGGCTTCCAAGTCAGCTGGAATCAGAGCGTGAGACCCAAAGTTTGGCAGTCGGGCCTCGTTACCTCCCACAGCTCCTTCCAGGATGGGGGGATCTGGAGGTGGATGAGACGGTCTTGGATAGTGCACTTTAGGTCTTACTACAGCTGACACACCTGTGGTCAAAAGCATAAAAGAAGCCACACACATTTCTTTTAAGACTCTTCCAAATTACCTGATACTAGCACAGAAGCATTGAAAATGCCTATTTTTAAAAACAAAAAAGCTTACTCTTTACAACTCACCCTCATTTGAGGACAGAGGGTCAAACAATGCAAGCAAAGAATCTGTCTGAGAAGGAGGAGATGTCAACTGACCAGCTCCTGAAATACAGAGAACAAAGTTAACACTGCACCAAAACCAACTCCAACATAAGGGACATTGGGAAAACAGCCTTCAGTAACAACAGTTTACAAAACTTACACTGCAAAATACTTGTAAAGATATTCTTATATGGAAAGATCTCTGTAGTACATTGAAATTATCAAAGAAGCACAACTGAAAAAGTGGGGAAACCTTGAGGAGCAGTCCAATTCCAAAATGCAAGAGGACAGCCAATTTATTCAAACTGAATTTGGGAAAGGTGATCTTAGATCTAGTACTCAAGCTCTAATACTGCAAAGCACTAGAGTCTCTTTGTCAAACAAATACACTGTTGGCAAAAGAAGGCGTTAATCTTAGTCACCAGCACTTTGAAACTGGGAAAATTTTAACACTTAAGGACTCTATAAACGTTATTTGTGATTATCAGAGATTCCAGGTAAGTAACTTACCATGGGCTGTTTCATCCATATCAGGACTTGTCACAGAATCTTTTCCCCCAAAGTCAGAGCTACATTCAGATCTGAGATCCTCAATCTTATTCGGAATATCTTCAGATGTTGCACTAATACCTTACACACAACAGAAGGAGTGTCTGTAATAGTCTTTCAGAGAGCAAGGACACAAAATCCTGAGGCTGTTCAAATGTTTGGTGAGCACCGCAATAATCAAGTCCCAACTCACAGTAGCACCTACAGATACTGAGTTTTTATACTCCTCAAATAACAATTTCTGGTCTACATTTTCAAAAGCTTTAACACAGCCATGAACACACTCTGACAAGGGTCATTAGAAAGATACCTCATGCTGTTATATACTTGGCAGAAAATGAAGAACTAGAGATATGCTGATTTATTTAAATAAAAACTTGTGATAATAAAACCAAACACAAGAAAGTTTGGAGTTTCTTCCAAACCAACACTCCTCTGCCAACCGCTGCGATTGCAGCACAGAGTATTCACCACTGTCTTTTTTTATTTCTTCTGTAAGATGAACTTAGAATTGCTGCTTTGAAAATTCCAGTGTGAGTGCAGAAGTTATTTTACGAGTGAGGTATAGCTAAAGCATACACAGCAAAGTGAGTGCTCTGATAGAGCAGTGTTTACAGAGACAGTTAAACACACCTGACACAACGCTGAGTCCTGGAGTGCTGGGTCGAGAGCTGACCTCCCTCACATCTGTGTCATCAGAGGTGCTGCCCAGCCCAGAACAGCTCTCCAGTTCTTGGAGTCTTTCCTCCTGTTTTAAGTCTGGAGCCTCTACAAAGGGAGACAACAGAGAGCAGAGAGAGAAAGTCGCATTCCTCAATGCCAGGCTCCCTTAACATTCCCATGCAGAAGGAATGCGGGGGTGTTGATTTAGTGTATCGAGTTCTAAGGTAACTCAACCACTTCAGCATGTTTTCTTATGTTCTTTGATACAGCAGGGAAGGACTTTCACAGATAGCAATGCTCTGTCTGCACAGGTGTTTTAAGTGTTCTATTTATTAAGACAAAACAGGATACAGTCACATCTTCGCTAACCACAGTAAACTGTATAGCCCCTACTCAACATCACAGGGAAGGAAAGCAAGCACAAGTCTGCTTTGCAAACCCTTCTCTTCCCCTTCAGCCCTTAAGAATTTCTTAAGTAACAGTAAGTCTCTCCCAATGCTTTCCATCTTCTCTCTGCCTAGGAACAATTTGTCCTTCTAATCTTGGAAGTATTCACAAACACTAACTTAACCCTAGGACAATAATTTCTTGAAGAAAGAGGAAGAGGCTGGTTTGCATTATATGCCTCTGGAAGAGTCTTAGAATCATGCTAAAGAAGTAAGCAAGAACTGCCCAATTCTGACCTGAATCACTTGGTAATACTTCCACACTCCATGCCTCACTTGTGGTTTCTGATATGGTTGAACCTGTGCAGGGATCGAGCAACACGGATCCTGAACCTGGCAAACACAGCAAGCTGCCTAGCATGTTCTCTGCAGCTGCACCTGCAAAAGTAAAGCCGAAGCGTATGGCTAGAGCTGGGCTCTGGAGACAGCTCTAGAGAGAAAAGTGTCCTTAATAAAGCCACCAGGAAACACAGTGTTGAAAACAAATGAGCAACTAAATACAATCCAGGTCATGCACATAAAATCCTCCTGCAGAAGAGCTCCAGTTTAGTCCATGGACCCAGCCCTGCTCAGAAAGGGAGGAGGAGGGCTCTGCAGCCCCGTGGTCCCAGAGTAAGCACAGCAGTGAGTGCAGTGGGTGCAGCACCCGTTACCTGCGATCTCCTGCAGCCGATCGTCGTCAATATTGGGATCGAAGTCACTTCCCAGCACATCTGTGCTCCAGGTCTCACTCACAGTTTCTGATATGTCTCTGTCATCAGTCAAACCCATCATGTCACGGATTTCAAACTTACGGAGCTTGTCATCCAGATTATCCTGAGTTGTGGCTGTGGGAAAATAAACAGCTCTTGATTTTTTGGAAGACTCCTGCAATTACTTCAGATTGAAAACCAGGAAGAATACATTATAGGAAAAAAATCCCAAACAACCAACACTCTAATTCTGTCAGGGAAGACAGAGGTTTAAAATAAGGCCTGTAAAGCATTATTATACTCTTTAAAAGATGCTGCCTGAAAACACATTTGAGATGTAAGAATTGAAATGTGAAAGTAAACATGGTGACCTATCAACCAAGTTGACAGACAAAATAAATGAGATGTAGTGCTATCAAGAAACTGAAACGATTCCTGTAGAAGAACTGATGACAGAAAAGCTGAGGCCTCCACAGACCAATACAGCCCAAACCCCCTGCCCTGGTCAGTGACAAGAGTTGCTCATCGTCATGGCCAGTCATATCTCCAGGCTGGACACACCACAGTCTCTGCAGGAAACCTGTTCAGTGTTGGACAAGTGTATATTCAGCTGGAAACTATCCAGATATTTTTAGGCTAGTCCAATCCAGATCACCCCATTCCTGAAGGGAAAAGCTTGATATCAAGCAAAACTTTAAAAGTAGTTTCCTACTTTTTTCCTACACTTATGCCTCAAAATTCCAGACAATTTCCATTTCCTGACACTAGACTACAAGAAATATTTATTGGGAAAAACAAAGCCAAACCATAAAGAAGTGCAAGAGTGATCACAAAAGAAAAACTACTTTTCTCTTCCTGAACTAGTCAATTTTGCAGCCTCTTTCCACAGCACTTTGGCTTTGCCATCCACAGCTCCTCTGGCACCTGCCTTGCTCATGCTCCAGCAGCTGCAGAGCCTCCACGCCATTGCTGCCCGAGGGGCCCGCGCCGAGCTCCGACACCGACTCCCCCTCCAGATCCAGAGAGGACACCGAGTTGGAGCGATTGGAAGGACCTGGGAAAACAGATTTTACTCTAAACTTAATTTGAATAACAGTGCCTAAATATACAGCACTAACAATCCAGGGCACCATTCACTAGAAAAATTACAAGTAATGAAGTAGCAGTTCCAATACTGAATCTCACCACTACTGTACTTTGCTGTAACCAAGAAGTCAATCAAGACTTTGCCATTAATTTGTTTACTTGTTTGTGAATTTGTTTTCTTATTTTGAGGAGACAAAGAGCAAAAATTAAGTTATGGAAATTATACAAAATAACACAGGACTGATCTGTCCAAACCCCTTCCATCCCACAGACACTTGTGCTTTTTTGTGTCTGAGGTTCATATAAAGGAGTTGGCAGAATCCAGAAACTATTCTGAGATATGTAACAGTTTATTAAAACATGATGAAAAGTAAGTCTGAGAAGCCCAAGTTTAGAGCTAAATTTGATAATCTTAATAACTAGTGTTGTATTTAAGTTTAAAAAAAAATTCCTGTTCTCTCTTTCTAAACACACTTTTTCTCTTCCTGATTCTCAGACTTGGTTATGCCTTTGTATGTCAAAATCTAGCTGCAGGCTTTAAGATTACATAGCCCACAAAATGGCAAAGATGAGATGCTGTATTTAACACACCTTCCTTTTAGAGTTAAGGGGGGGGAAAAAAAATAAAAACAAAAGAGCAAGAAAACTCTTCAAGACTTAAGCAGCCCTTCACCTTCAGATATTCCTTCCAGATTATCACTGCAGAGGGAAAAGCGCAAGGTTTTATCAGGTTTACCATGGAGTTTGGTTTCGTCAATGGGGACATCTCCTTGCCCGCCATCTGCAAGCTGCATATTTAAGACCTGGAGAGTGGGGGAAACAAACAAGACTTCCTTAAAATCATCTGTTTTTCAAATAACTAAATAGTAAATAAATACTGGAGACATGTTTTCATATTGTTAGTGTCACTATCAAATTTCTAACATTCCATCTAAATAAAGGCAGCCATCTCCCAGCTCAGAGCCCGGGGACAGTGCAAGGTTTTTGAACATCAGGCATGTTCTGGTAAGGGAGCCAAGCTCCCTCATCACCCCACAGACCACTTCAACATGGAAGCTGATCTCCACGAGGCTGCCAAAGGAGATAATCCCAACCACCAGGCAAGGCAGCACATCTGGAAGCAGCAACTGTGCTGTGACTGCAGAAAGAAAAGGCTGTAACTCCAGCCCTGCCCTGAGAACACTCTGCAGGCACTGATGTACTGTGAGCACAGCTCTGCCCTCACAACAAACTGGGCCTCTGCCTTTCAAGTCTGAGCTGCCAAAAACGTCGGGACCAGTGCTCCAGTTCTGTCATCCACCTGTGTCCCTTGATCCAAAGGACAGGGCACATGCATCATTTTCTTCAGGCTCAGAACAATAACCGAGGTTTGCTCTTAAGAAACTTGAAAGCTACAAACCCCAAGTTCAGTAACATAAAGTAAGGATTTTAATTCCTGTTCTAAATTTAGTGTCACAATCTCATTGTTCTGCTATTGAGAAGACAGAGGCTGCACTGTTCAAAATATCTGAGATGCCACCATGTCTGCATACCTCATTTTCTGACATCATTCCTGGAGTAATCTGTGGCCCTGTCCCCAGAGAAATCACCAGCACTTCTTCTGGCTGAACTTCAGGGATGGTCTCCTGGGAGGATCCTTCATGATCTCCGTGCTGATCCATTAGAATATTTGATCTACTTCTGCTACGAGTTGCTAAGAAAATATTTTTAAATATCAACATTAGAAAGTTTTTCCTTGTTTAAGGAGAAAAAAAAAGACAATACAATGGAAATAGAGAACTGTAGTGTTTCAGTTAGTAATACACACTAAATAATTTTACAAAGTAGAAGTCTTAGCAAACCTTGAGATATGGGACTGGTGTTTACATTTGAGTATTGATGAAGGAAACTTTCAACATACTCATTAAGAAGCAAAGAAACAAGGTACACTATGTACTGTTTGACTACACAAATTCAGCATTTTCCAATCACGGAAAGACCTTTAATATGTTATATGAGAAAATTAAGGTTGTTACCAACAAAAAATGGTCTAGGTTTCTATGGTTTAAAACTCTTGATTAATTTGTTTATAAGGTTTTTTCATGTAAAAAGCAGGAAAACTTATTCTAACAGGTGTCTCAAACATAGGCACACAATACAACATCAGGTGGTTTTATCAGATTACTTTGTGACTCTTTTCATCTTTTCAACTGGCCCCAGATTCCCATGTTTGGCTCCATGGAAGGAAAAGAGCCCACATGGAATGAAGATTTCTAAGCATGGCAGCATGACACAAATTATTTCTTGGTTTGATCTGGGGAAAACAAGGCAAATGTGCTGAAGTCACAGCCAAATTCTGATTATCACACAAAGGCACATGAAGAGTGTTTAAAAACCACAACAACACAAAATAAGTTTCATATAGAAACCAATGTAGAAATTGTAAAAGGGAAATGATTTCCAGAGTAACCCAAAGGCATGCTTGAGTCAAGTGATACAGGTCAGATTTTCAGAGAGAAGAATGGAAAGAGGGCACTACCCACCAAAAGGGGTTACTAGAGTTATGTGAGCTGACAGATTGGTGGCAGAGGTGTCCCAGGCAGTCATGGCTGCCAATTGTTGTCCTGGATTGCGAAAGCATTAAAATGAAACAAAAGAAATATGAACTTTGAGCAAAAGCTATTTTATATCATAAAATAAATGCTCTTGTGCCACTACTTTATAGGTGCAAGACCAGAACCATTCAGAAGCAGAGTTAAAATAACATGGGACAGGTTTATTTTGGGAGTGGTTTTGTGGGGCATTTTGCCACTTATCCGGCTGTATATCTTTTCATCCTTTTACACACCAACATCAAATTTCTCAAACAAAACTACCCCATGTGGTCATAATCATATAAATTATTACTGACTGATTATTTATCACATAAATAATTACTAAGAGTACCACACTTCCTATTTTAAAATGAAGTACTATTGCAAAGAAAAAGCTCAAGCCACCAAAATCTGATTCAGAAAACAAAGCCCAAACAACATAAAACTGCATTCCAGAATACTGACAGTTGGAATTAGAGCAGGCAAAGAGTGGAGAAAGTTTCTCTTCTCAGCATATATCCTAGAAGTCTTGCTCCTGCTTGTTCATCCTGCTCCCCATTTGCCCTCTTCTGAGACACAAAAATGTGAAACTTATTCTATCCCACTAATTAAATGCCTCTGCTTCCATCTTAACACCTTCTTAGGCAATTTTCCCTCCTAGATCTGCTTCTCATCTTTAAACTTTCCCCTTTTTATCACTGTCAACCACTATTATGACTACCAACCCCTCCAATGCTTTTCTCAAGTTCAGTCCTGATGGATGAAGCTCACCCTACTTGCATCACGAGGAAGTTATCTGTTTTTCTATGCTAAAGAAAATTCTTCACCATCTACATAGGAAGAGTAGAACCAAAGGTGTAGGCAAAGAGCAGCCCCAAGAGATGCCTGAGGAAATGGCTCAGCAATGCCCCGAGGCACAGAAATCCCAGACAGCTCCACTTGCTCTCCTTACCGATTGGCAGCCGGTTTTTTCTGTTAGCTGGAGTGGTCGCAGGGGAAAGCTGGGGGGTGTTATATGGAGTCATTTCAAGGCTGCTGCTTTTCCCTGGCTTGTTCTGGGGTAAGTTTGCCAGCAAGTTTTCCAAAGCCATCCGATCTTCCTTAAGCTGATCACTTGACATTACGTTCCGCATAAAGCCAACCTAAACATTTATAATTATTGTTGGTAAGTGCAAGTGATCAGCAGGTTTGTGTGGACACATGGGCGTAAGTTTACACTACTTCTTTTCAAGAACCCGAGGCATTACCAGAGTGGTCAGCTGGCTGTATGTCATGTACACCACAGTCCTGCTCAGCCCCTCCAGGAGGTTGACAGCAGACATAGGAGGCGTCTCCACCGCACGCCCATCGATAACCACGTCCAGGAAAGCAGCAACACAGCTCTGTAGGCAGAGAAAAGAGAATGCAAATGAGAGACCATCTCTGCAGTTTGGAAAGAAACGCATGACAGGGCCTAAGCGGTTTACAGAATAGCATGAAGTTTTGCTTCCTCCTTTTAAAATCTTAAAATAAAGTAGCAGATATCATTAAACCCCCTAAAGAACAAGAAAGGAAAGCATGCAGTTAATTTTAGCATTTCCTTACTTCCTTTTCTGCATTCAAAAGTGTTCCCTAAGTGTCCTCTTAAATTTTTAAAAAAAAAATTAAATTGTTTTATGGCAACTAAACTGCCTCTTCCTGAAGAATCTGCTCAGCACAGACCAAAAGTGAAACAAGGAAGCAACACACAATATCACTTTCTAATCTGATTGAATGTTACTTTTATAATACATGTGAAGTTTTGTGTGATGACTGTAACAATTAGAATTAGCAAAAACCTGGAAGTTGCACAAGAATATCAACAGGTTTTTGAACATCTGCCAATACATCAAAGATCATTAATTTTACTGTTGCTCTGATGAAGGTAACTGCTGTATGGCCACGGATCACAGAACAACACAACATGCTGAGCTGGAAGGGACCAACGAGGTTCATCAAGTCCAGCTCTCAGAAGACTCATATTGAAAAGCTGAATAAAAAAGCAAAACTATGCAAACCCAAAAGGACAGAAGTTACTTGCACAAACAAATTTCTTGGTGTTAAACCAGATTTCATACTAAAGCTGTCTTCAGATCAAAGTGTTTTGTTTAGGTTCAGCCACACAGTAATTCAGCATTTCATGGAATCATAAAACCACAGAACAGTATGGGCTGGGAGGACCTTAAAGACCAACCAGTCCCACCCCCTGCCACTGGCAGGGACACCATCCACCAAGACCAGGTTGCTCCAAGCCCTGTCCAACCTGGCCTTGAACACTTCCTGTGCTCAGTTTAAAATCTAATTTGCTTTAATTTCCTTTTTCGTATTTTTGTTTAAGAAGCATTAGGTCAGAGTAGAAGCAAGAATCCCCAACTTTAATTCTAGCACTCCAGATTTTTTCCCCTGCTTTGTGCCACATTTAATCTGCTTTTCAGTACACGTAACTTGGAACTTAAACACTTAGTAAGTCCTTTGCAATGTCTGATAAAGAAGACTGCAGAAGGATTATGACGTATACACCAAGTCTTAGGTTCTTTCAGTCAGGATTCTTACTTTGTCAAATTTAGCAAGGTTGCTCTTCATACGTGGATCTCCCTCCTCAGAGCCTGTCATTGCCAACTGCTGCAGAAGCCTCCCAACCTGAAAAGAAAGAGAAGTACGAAGAATAAGCCTTTCTAAACAACATGAGGGACCCAATTACAAAGAAATACTCAAAAACTCCTCCATTCTAAATTCTTTCTCAATTAATACTCCAAAAAATACTTCTAATTCAGTGGACAGAGTCTTGTGCTTGCTTTCAGGACAGAAAAAAATGCAAAAAGGTTAAGAAAAAAAAGCAGTGATTGCATTTAACAAGAGAATGTGCTGTGAGCATCCATACTTCCCTCTCCCAGGAACAAAGAATGTTTTGTTTTTATAACATGTCAGAATTGAGAGTTGAATCTAGGTCATCTTAAACCTACAGGTGTTCAAAGACTGCATATAGTTTACTAAGGAAAAAATAGCACAAGGGCTAACCCTGATTTCAGAACACATATCCCTTATTAATCTCCAAATGCAAAACCCTCAGCTTAAAGAGTTGCCAACTGCAAGTTCTGCTACAGCCCCCGAGCAGTGGCACAGGAGAGGACTGCTAATGGATTTTAGAACAACACTGAGTAAAACACACCAGAATGATTATGCTGTGAGAATCACTCCCTGCCCAGTTTATAGACAACTCTAAAAAGAAAGTTTTGTTCCTCATGTAGGGAACATCATCAGTCAGAGCAACCTTGCTCAACACCTTCAGACAACATCTCCACAAACCATCATTACATTGCCCAAGTATTTGCACAAAGAGAAAACCTGGTTGTGAGGGCTGAGGAGTGGTCCAAGGGCTGATGACACAGTAGAGGTGCCCACCAGGAACACTGGGCATTACTGCCAGACAACGAGAGGGTTTCAGCAAAACATTTCATCAGGTTTTGCAATAACTAGCAGGACATTTAACATTATCAAGAACAGCACAACATCCATTTACAATTCCATCCATTCCAGAATTTATCTTATAGTCACTTCTATGCTTTAGCTTCCATCCCTTATACCAGCTTTTATATATATTTGCAACTTTTCCAAGGGATACAAGAATACATGCTCCCAATTGCTTCAAGTATTTTAAGCAGACAAACTTTAGAGCCTGACTTTTCAGCAAAAATTAACATAAACATTTTGTTAGCATTCCACTTATAAATAGGAGACACAGTACCTTTACTCTTACTGTAGTAAGGTCAGTTCTGGTGGGGAAAAAAAAAAGGCCAAGAACATTTCTCATATACATTCTTTTAAGCCTACTTTAATGTGAACCATACCTGCATCAGGTTAAATCTTGCCACTTCATTTATAGGAGCATCAGAGATGATCCCATACTGCTCTGGGTTAACAATGGCAGGGCAGATGAAACAGGCCAGAAGAAGATCTGTGCACATGGCTCTGACCTCACCAACCTCCAGCCTGTCCACACACGACAGCGTTTTGTACATCTGCGACACAATCCACCTCAAGCTGTGAGGAAAGCAGTAAGTGTTTTGTTTGAGATAGCCAATGAATTTGTTGACCAAGGTCACCAGTTTGGCCTCATTGGAGTCAACCATCTCTTGGACTCTTTGTTTGAACTTTTCTGTGCCTTTCTCGCCAAATAGCTTTTCCTGCTGTACTGGGGAAAATCTCTCAATTAATTTGTTTGCGTCGGTTTCCAGGTGGTCTTCATCTTCAACCAGAAGCTGCATGATTGGCTCATGTAAGGTTGCAGTAAGAAAAAGTTTTGCAGAAAAGAGTCCTTCAGAGAAAAGTTTGAACAGGATGCTGAAGGCACAGGTGCCTCGTCTCAGCAGCCGCCGGGGGTTGTCACTCTCCTTGAGTTCAAACTCAATCAGGTAACGGAGGACCTGGAGGAGGTAGCTCTCATCCTCCTGCATGATGCAGTTGCCATAAATGGAGGTAAAGACTGTGTGAATGACACTCTGAGTGTTGTCCTGGTTGAGCTTCTCTCCAGCAACCAGGCAGGACGCAATAAGCCTTGGGTTCTCCCTCAGTCTGTTTAGGAATTCTCCATAAGCAGTCTCCTGAAATCCCAACTGCTTATATCCATCCACAAACTGCGTGTCCTCCAAGATTTTTGCATGCTGGCAACATTCAGCAGGAGAAGCTTCAGCACTTTAAAGAAAAACATTGAAACAGTTTAAGTAACTCTTATGTAAACAAACTTCCTAAGAGATGCCACGTGGTCAATTTATTAACCAGACAGCCAACAGGGGAAAACAGTCCTTCCAGGTAGTTACTGCAAATGATTTGCAAATTCAGAAGTTTGTTCCTATGAACATAAGTAAAACAAACACAGATAATAAAAGTAACAAGTAATTTTCAGGTGCATAAGGTTCCCTCAGTGAGGTTTGCTTTAAAGCCTCCCTATTTTTACGGTTAGTACAGCAAAGGACTCCAGACTGTCAGCGTGAGAAGGCGCTGGCTCGTGTGTAAGGCAGAGAGGTGTGTCACCTGGTGATGATGAGCCTGTCCAGGTTGATGCGCTGCTGTTTGGAGATCCAGGCTGTGCGGTAGAGCTTCTCCGCCGTCTTCAGTACGTCTGCGTTGAGTCGCTGGATCAGCTGCTTCTCGGCGCTCACGTACAGCCGCTCCTGCTTCAGGTGGTGAGCCAGCGTGTGGATGTCCAACTTCACCATGGTGGGCAGCCAGGGGGGCACGGCACCCTCTGAGGGACGGAGAAACATGCAGGTGAGTCCCAGCACGGAGGGAACGAGTCCTGTCTGCCCCAACACCGGATAAACTCACACCGGGCAGGGAACACTGCTCTGTGTCCACCCCCCAAATCCCCAGCCCACCACTCAGCCACTCTTTCTTAATGCAAGGTTTCCTAATTGCCGATGTCATTAACCCTTGTTCTGCCAGCACATCAGAGACACTTGCAGACAAGCAAAGGGTATTTTCAGCTGGCACTGGCAAACTGGGACAGGAGCACAGCACTGCCCAACTCCTGACCACACCTCCAGTACCTGAGGTGAGAATCTGGTCATCACCTGCAGAGATGTGGCCCTTACTACAGCTTAGGCAACACAAACTCAGGGAGATGACGACCAGTCCCATTCCCACTCACTATCTGGGAAACAGGCAAAAACACTTCCGCACTTACTCCTTCATCCTAAACCCCATCCCCATAACACAGCACTCAAAGATTTGGGTGTTCTTATCTCTGGCTTGTTACTTCTCTCACCTATGCATCAGAAGTACCACCTTGCCAGTACTGCTCTTTTCTGCTAAAAAAAATAAAATTAAATAGTATTACTAATTTAAAAAAAAATAAAACCCTCAAGGAGTATCAATACCCAGATAAGGCAGAAGGTAGAAACGAGTCTGAAGATTTTCCTCAACAGTAGAATTCATTAAAAAAAATTTCCTCAAAATATGCCTCATATATTTCCATTTGGGCCATGATCCAAAAATGTTGTTTTAAAGATACAAAAACTGAAATGACCATAGTCTGTTACAGCACATTAGGGGTTTAAATCTGCAGAAACAACTGTCCTGTCTAAAAGTACATCAGCCCTTGCTTTACAATTAGACAAAATCTCAGTTAGCAGAGTACCACACCAGTCAAGACACATTCAAAGAGCAAACCTATCTAAAAATTAACTCTAAGGGATCAAAAAACATCAACTGCATTAATGCTGACAAGGGACAGGGTACAACCATGCAGGTCATGGAATTGATGATTAACTGCTTTATGCCTTCCCCACCAGAACCAGCAGTCACACCAGCTAATTTGGGAAAGAAAAGTGTTTGATCCAGATATGATCTGCAACAGCTACCTGTACAATGCACCAGTAATGGATATATGTCAGAGGGCTCTGCTGAGGAAGCCTTCAAAGCCATACTACAGTAAATAAAACCTCACTTCCCACAAACTGCAGTGACTCTGGACAAGACTTGCTTCACAAACCCATTTAGTCCACACTTGAGAAATGAGCAATCTTGTACATGTGCTGGCCCAGTGCTCTCCCCTTTCAGTGTTTTAAAGATGTGCAGTTCACTGTTCAGCGTAGCAGGAGGTGATCCTTGCTCAAGAGCAAGAACACAGATTAGCTCCCTAATTAGGCACAGGTTTCCCATTTGTTGGGGGTTTTGCAGCCTGATAACCAGGTGCACTGACAACCATCACTACTCCTTCTGTAATTAAGTTCTTTCATCTACAGTTTTAATCTCACAACCAGAATCCAGGCAGAGAAGAACAGAGAAGCTGTCACAAGTCTTTACACATAAAAAATTGCAGTCTTATTATACCTGATGGTTTAAAGGCCATTCCTAGCAACTACAGACGACTGGACATATAAAGCTCTCAAAAAAACCCCAACCCCAAAACCCAGCAACTGTTACCAGAGGTTACAGCTGATACATCCAAAGACAAGACTGCAATAGGAACTTGAAGAATGTAATCATTCAGTGTTTTAGCTAGAACAGTCTCAAGAAATGATTAGAAAAAGAAACATTGCTGTTACTGCCAAAGTTCTTTGAGAAACAAATAACTTCTTGCAACATATTTATTTTTTGTCTCAAAATTTAAGGGCACACACACAAAAAAACCAACCTGGCATTAAGTTTGTTCCTGCCTGCAAACACAGTAGTAAATATTTGTGGCCACCTGAAGAAAAGCTGACAGAAGGGACTGATCTGCTTGGAAAGTGAAGTGAGCACCCAGCACACGCCCTGGGCACCTCCTCTGCCCTCACCCAGACACCAAGACCCTCACTAGCCATGGGATTGTTGCCCACTGCTCTGCATTCTGATTTTTCCTTCTAAACTAATTGTCACCCTAAACTTCAGGCCCAAATTAAGACTTCAAAGAGCACTTTTGGTTGCAACTGCACTTTTAAATATACTGATCCCATGACTACCTGATAACCTCCTATCAGCTGGCACTACCCATGTGTCTGTATTATCTGCCTCTGCTGTACAACACCAGAAATAACGAAAGTAACAGGAGAATTGAGAACTGAGCCACTGCTTTGTCAGGAACTGTGAAAATCCACAGGATTTTCCTGTAAATCTACAGGAAGACAACTGCACAACAGCAGCTTCCACCTTATGTACAAGAAAACAGGATCAGCAGCTTCCCCGACTTTGTAACCTCCATAAAAATCCAAGTGACTCGACTGTGAGGATTGCTGCTCAGATCCACCTCCATGGAGAGCAACATCTTGTCACTGCCTTTCACCAGTTCTTAAATTAATTGTTCTGAAGCCACACAAGCACAGCAAGAACTTTGTCTTCACCTGAGGTCTCTGGTAGACACCTGAGAACAACAGAGATGTGAAGCAGAAGTTTAACACACATGGTACTGCAGCAGAGCTCAGTAAAGAAAACCCAAAAAGTCCAGTTAAGCAAGATGCATGTGCTTTTCCTCTCTTCAGATCCTGGTATTACTGACACAGTATGTCCTGAAAGAAGAAGCTACTGTACCACTAACACACCCACCTGACACACACTGCTCCTCCCCAAAAACCTCTTCCCTTCATGACAGTATGAAAGGACAGGGCTGCATCCTCTGACCAGGCTCCACAACATCCACTCCAGACAAAGCTTCAGGAGCTCTCAGCCCCAGTCAAGGGTTGGTACCACACCACAGAGGCAGTGCAGGAGCAGACTGAGCAGCAACAGCTCCAGCTCCTGCCAGTTGCAGAGTGTTGTTTGTCAGATTACCTTATCAGCTTCTCATAAAGCAAGAGGGGCCTGTAATTACCCAGCAACTTGGTTTATGACTACCATGCACCACATTTAGAACAGCAGATATCCTTATGTAGCTGTATAAAGGAGACAGTTTAGAACATTTAGATACCCAACAGCCTGCTGTGGCTGAACAAACAGCAGATATTTAATAGCTCCTGCTATGTGCAGGTTATTTTTCAATCCTAGAATGTCCTGTTGATATAAAAACATTTCCATTTTCTGTCAGCTATTTCAAGATTCTCAGGAACCTACTAGTAACAGTGACACAGCAGGAACAGCTTAGCACAACAACTCAGTCTCTCTTCATGATGCTCCACATATCAACAACAAAGACTGCATGACCTGACAGCATCTGGGATGCTTTGCCCTGCTGGCAGCACAAGTTTGTTCAGAACTAAAGGCAGTCTATGCTTTGATGAACACAGGACATGGATTGCTTCCTACTTTCAAAAGTCCTGGAAAACACGACATTGAACCTTCAGGTGCTGAACTCCACCATACAAAGTCAGTAGGTTTGTCCTGTGGCATACAAGAATAGCCACATCCCTGCTGAGAATGTATGTGATTCAGCTGACAGAAAAGAGATTATTTAAAGTGGTAAATACTGCTGGAAGACCAGATTCTTCTTTCTCCTCCAGCGTTTCCTGCTCAGGGTTAGTTGTTCCTCCTGAGTCTCAGTATGCAAGACAACTTCCAGAGCAAGTTTGGGCAGATCTAACGTAGGCAGGGCAGGGCAAGGCAAGGCAAAACTGAAATCACTCCTTCTTACTAAAAAATAACTTCCAAGCAAGCCTGAATAGCTTCCAAGCTAAGTCAGCCCTGATGAAGTACCTCTTTTCTCATTAGTATTTTTAGCAGCAACTAACAAGCCTTATTTCTTTACACAAGCTAACAGTCCCTCTGCCACAGTCAAGCTAAAAGAGCCCTTTCTGCGGTAGGATGGCTCACCACAACCTAGGGCTCATCTGCTGAACTCAGGTTACAGCACCCACCACCTCAAATACACGTGCAACACACAAGATGCAGTTCCACTGCCTAACTGACATCAATAAGAAACTCATCCCTCAAGTTCGTTTCTGCCCAGAGGTTGCTCTCAGTCAGCACTGGACTCACTGTCCATCCCTGGGCAAGGAGGGCCTCATTTCCCAGGCCCTGTAACAGAACTTGATCAGTAAAGCACGCAATCAGTTGGCTACTAAATCACCTATCATGGCATTACTGTACTACATACAATCAACAAAAAGCACATAACCAGACTAAAATCTGCTCCAGCTGCTTGTGATGCTGGAAAGAGGCACTCCCTTTAGGTAAGGGTCAGGATAATAAACTTTCCATCAGAACATGTGCAGAACCCGAAGCCACTCAAACTGATGAAACCAACCCGTTCCCAGCCTGTTGTCCCCACAGCAGCTCCCTCCGCCCGGGGAAACACCCCATCCCTGGGGCTCCAGGAGGGGCCGCTGCTGTCGGGGACAGCATGTTCTCCAGGACCTGACACATCTCACACCAATACTGCTGTGTGGAGTGTCCTGAACATTTTGGAACCCTCCGCAGCAGCAGCACGTTCGAGGTCTGTTTCCTGAAGCCACCATCCTGCTGCTTTTACAGAATGCTTCAGATTTCACGTACTGCCCGAGCCATTCCCTCTCCACCCTCTCTAAATTACAGCTTCTACTTGTGAGCCAACTGCATCGTCCACCAGAACAGCCTTTTACCTCCCGGTAAGTGCAGTGTCACACGCCCGCCCCGAGAGCCGCATCCCCACAGCTCCGGGAGCGCTCGATCGTGACTGTGCAAGAACGAGCCCTCCTGCCCGCACCGAGCCGCGGCCATGGGGGCTGTGGGCAGCCAAAGGGAAGTCCCGGCGCACGGCAAGTTTCGAGTTCGTGCCGTGCCGAGCCCCAGAGCCAGACGGGCGAGGGGCCGGACGGGCTGCTCAGAGCGGCCCCGCAGCCCCCTCAGGGCGGCCCGGCCCGGCCCGAGGATCCCCCCCTGGCAGGTGGGGCCAAGCCGAGCCGGGCACGGGCGGCCCCGAGCGAACCCCCACCCCGGCAGCTCCTCCTGCCGCCCCGTCGCGACACACCGCGGCCGACATACCCTCCTCGGCTGCGGCACCGCTCAGCTACCCGCCTCGCCTGGCGCTGCCCTGCACAACCGGAGGGTTTTGTCAGGCCCCGGGCCTTCCTCCTCCTCCTCCCGCCCGGCCGCGCCTGTCTCGGCGCGCACGGCGCTCATGGGACTTGTAGTGTGGCGCGGGAGGGCCCTGCGCTGCCCCCGCTCCGCCCCGCCCCGCCCCGGCCCGGCCGCTGTCGCGACACGGGGGCGCCTCGCGACCGGCCAGCACCGGGCACACACTCCGGGCACACACGTGTCACCTCGGCCCCGGCAGCTCCGCCAGGCACCGCGCAGGGCATGCCAGGGAGCCGGCCCGGCCTCAGTACCCCGCGGTATCCCCCATCCCCCCCTGCACCC
>VXAU01004997.1:17094-80610 GCA_013399695.1 Formicarius rufipectus | reverse complement strand
CCGCTGCCCCCCTTATCTCCCCGCTGTCTCCGGGCTGTCCCCCATTGTCCCCCCGCTGTCCCCTCACCACCGCCCGCCGCGAGGCCGCCCCCCCGGCTGCAGCTCCGGCAGAGCTCTCGGTGCCATCGCAGCTCCGGCGCGGCCGGAAGTGGCGCCGGAAGCGACACTACGCTTCCGCCTGCGCCGGCGGCGCGCGCCGCTGCCCGGAAGTGGCGGCCCCGCTCGGCCCGGCCAAGATGGCGCCGCTGGACCTGGACAAGTACGTGGAGATCGCGCGGCTCTGCAAATACCTCCCCGAGAACGACCTCAAGGTGCGGCCGCGGCGAGGGGGGGGCGCCCGGAACGGGCCGGGCTGGGGTGGGGCGAGACGCGCCGGGCCGGCGCTACCGGCGCTGACCCCGGCCTTTCCCCGCTCCGTCCCGCAGCGCCTCTGTGACTATGTGTGTGACCTGCTGCTCGAAGAGTCCAACGTGCAGCCCGTCTCCACGCCCGTCACCGTCTGCGGGGACATCCACGGGCAGGTAACGCCGGGCCGGGCCGCCCCCGCTGCGGGGCCGGGCCGGGGCCCCTCACGCGTCTCTTCCCCCCGCAGTTCTATGACCTGTGCGAGCTGTTCCGGACCGGCGGGCAGGTCCCCGACACCAACTACATCTTCATGGTACGTGCCGCGGGGCGACCCCGCACCCCGCCCGGGCTTTGCAGGAGCCGCGGAGCTCCTGCCGGGCCGGGAGGCAGAGGGAGCCGAGCCCCGGGTGCCCGCAGAGCCCATTCCCTCAGGGCCCGTTCCCACAGAGCCCGTTCCCTCAGGGGCAGCACATCCCGCCCCCCAGCGCCGGGTCGAGGGAGAAGGGGGCGCTCCGGGTGGCGGTGTCACCCCGTGCCGTGCTGCGGGGCGGCTGCTCCACGTGCCACTGTCTCTGACCCCAGGGTGACTTTGTGGACCGAGGGTATTACAGCCTGGAGACCTTCACGTATCTGCTGGCGCTCAAAGCCAAGTGGCCTGACCGCATCACGCTGCTGCGGGGCAACCACGAGAGCAGGCAGATCACGCAGGTGTACGGGTTCTACGGTGAGTGCCCGGGGACGCTCCGGGAATGCTGCGGGGCCGGGGGCGTGGGCTCGGTGGAATTCGGCTGTTGTCGCCTGTTAACGCGGCTGTTCGGTCGGTGTCAGGGAAGGAGGGGTGTTCGAGGTGCACCTCACTGCGTTTTGCCTCTGGCCTGTGGGGTTTCTGTTGGCTCTTCGGTGCCACGTTCAATTTTAGACACAGAAAAAGAGCCCGAGGCAGAGCATGTGTTGCTTAGCTCTCCTGGTGCTAGTGCTGCCCATCTCAGGGCAGTGCAGGGTCCTGGGACACCCCTGGGCTGGCAGGTCCTGAACCCGGTGTGTGCTCTGCCTGTGCTGCTGTAACACCCCTCTCTGCTCCAGACGAGTGCCAGACCAAGTACGGGAACGCCAACGCCTGGAGATACTGCACCAAAGTGTTTGACATGCTCACCATAGCAGCTGTGAGTGGGGGCTGTGGGGCTGGGCCCTCCAGGGGCTGTGGGGCTGGGCTCTGCTGGGGCAGTGGGGCTGGGCCTTGCAGGGACAGTGGGGCTGGGGCTGTGGGGCTAGGCCTTGCAGGGGCAGTGGGGCTGGGCCCTGCAGGGGCTGTGGGGCGAGGCAGGGGCTGAGTGCTGTGCACACGTGTTTGGTTTCCCTGCAGCTGATAGACGAGCAGATCCTGTGTGTGCACGGCGGGCTCTCCCCGGACATTAAGACCCTGGATCAGATCCGGACCATCGAGCGGAACCAGGAGATCCCCCACAAAGGCGCCTTCTGTGACCTGGTGTGGTCGGACCCTGAGGACGTGGACACGTGGGCCATCAGCCCCCGCGGGGCGGGCTGGCTCTTCGGGGCCAAGGTCACCAACGAGGTACCGTGTGCTGGAACAGCCCCCGGGGCAGGGAGGGCTCAGCTCAGGGTGCCCTTGGAAGGCACTGAGGGCGCTGCTCGGTCACACCTCTGGCAGAAGGGCCTTCTGGTGGGGAGGCTTTGCCCGCACGAGCTGGGAAAAACGAGCCGTTTGAACCTAAACATACAACCTAAAGATACAACTGCCAGATTTGCTAATACTGAGTTTGCTCTTACGAGGTGTAATGTGGTGAGACTCACTCATGAGTCCCTGGACTTTGTGCAGAACGCTTTCCTAAGGATTTAGGAGAAAAATACCACTTTTTCTTAACAATTCTTGAGTTAATTTTGTTTCTTTGAAAAGCCGTGAGCAGACTGCCCAGGCCCGTAACACACTGGCCTTGTCAGGCTCTGACTTGGCCATGCGTGGCCCTGGCACAGCACATTCAGGGAGCATCGAGCCTGGGGACAGCCCAGCTCTGGGTGTTGCAGCTGCCACCCGGATTTCCCAGCGTTTCTCACTGCCTGGGTTCTGCCACCCCTCTCCACAGGTGTTTCTCAGGGCCCAGTCGCTGCTCTGTTCCCCTGGTGCCAGTCCGGGAGCAGGACCCTGTGTGGGCAGGGCTGCTGGGGCCACGCTGACCCCTGCCTTGCCTTGCAGTTTGTTCACATCAACAACCTGAAGCTGATCTGCAGAGCACACCAGCTCGTCCACGAAGGCTACAAGTTCATGTTTGACGAGAAGCTGGTGACAGTCTGGTCGGCACCCAACTACTGCTACCGCTGCGGGAACATCGCCTCCATCATGGTCTTCAAAGATGTAAATACGAGAGAACCAAAGCTATTCCGCGCAGTGCCAGACTCAGAGCGGGTCATCCCTCCCAGGACAACCACGCCCTACTTCCTCTGAGCCCTCGCCTGCTGTCTCCTCTCCTGTCCTGCCCCTTTACAATATACTTTTTATTGAGCACTTTGCTGCTGAAATGCTGCCTCTTGCCTTTTTTATTTTTAAATTATCTAAATTTATTGTGTACTATGGTGTCTGTAGCAAGTCTTTTTTTCCCCCTTCCCCAAGATTAATTTCAGAGTATTTGTAATATGTCCTTTAAATTTGTACTACTGCATGTAGTCCTTGCCTAGTCCTGGGTCAGACGACCCGACTCCTTTATCCCCCGCGCTCCGGGAGCCGCTCGGGCCCGTCTCTTGTTCAGCTTTTTGTTTTGGTAAGTTTATAGAAATTTCAGCAGCAAAGTCGGCGCGCGGCGGGGCCGGGGCTGCCCGAGCCGGGCCAGCCCTGCCCGAGTGTTCGTGGATCCCGATAACGCGGGCGAAGGGCTGTTCCCATTCCCGCTTTGTTCCGTTCTCCTCGGGATTCCGGTTAAACCCGCGAGCCCGCTGCAGCGACGGGATTTGTACATTAAAGTCATTGTTCGGATTTTTCCCAGGCTCTGGTGTGTCTTTGCTGCCGCGGGGTGTGTGTCGGGGCCGGCCCTGCCCCGCCCGGCCCGGGGCGGAGCGCGGAGGCCGCGCAGGTTCCGCTTCCGCCGCGCGGGGCCGGCCCTGCTCCCGCTCCCGGGTCCTTCTCCCCGTTCCCGGTCCCGGTCCCCATCCCCGGCCCCGGCCCCGCGGCATGGCGCGGAGCACTCTCTCTTCCCGGTTCCGCCGCCTCGACATCGACCAGTACGACGAGAACCGCTTCGTGGAGGAGCCCGAGGAGGCGGCGGCGGCGGCCGAGCCCGATGCGAGCCCCGAGGTGGAGGCGCTGCTCAGGCAATATCCTTTGGCCCGGGGGGCAGGGCTGGGGGTGGGGGCCCGCACGGGAGTTGCTGTCCTTGACGCCCCGCACAGGGGAGGCGCTCCGAGCCTTCCACACCGCCCTGCGCAGCTCCCCCGGCAACACCAGGAACCAGGCGATGAAGGTACCGGGGCCGGGGGCGGCAGCGGCGGGGTGGGGAGCGGCGAGGGGACCGTGTCACTCTGGGTTGCCCATCAGCACCCACCCTGGTCCGTGGCGTGCCGTGTTTCCCCGCAGGTGATCCTCGGGCGTTCAGCCCTTCCTCCTCCTCTAACCCCAGAACTGCTCATCTGCTTGCCCACAGAAATAGCCAGACTGGAACGTGGTCACCTCTTGTCAAACACGAGTCTTGGGTTTGTTCCCAACTGTGCTGGTTCTCACATTTCTCTCCTTGTCTTCTCAGGAACAGGCCCAGGGAACGATGCTTAAAGTCCTCACATCTTTTAAAAGCAGTGAAATAGAACAAGCTGTGAACTCCTTAGACAGAAATGGTGTTGACTTGTTAATGAAATACATTTATAAAGGATTTGAAAAGCCAACAGAAAACAGCAGTGCAATATTACTTCAGTGGCATGAAAAGGTAGGTGTTTGGGGCACTCTTGGCTCAGCCACACTCATGGGGTCCTGGTTGGTGGTTTGGGGAGAGCCCCTGCCAGAGAAGCAGCTGAAGGCAGGGCCTTGTCCCTGAGGAGCACAGTGTTTCCTTTCTTCTGTGGTCTCTGAGCCTCACAAGGGCTTTGCCTGCTTGTCCCACCTTCCCACGGGGCCAGGGCAGACTCGTGGGGCAGTGTGTGCTGGGGCTGTCCCAGAGCCTGCTCGGCTCTCCTGAGCTGCCTCTGCAGGGGGGTGGCCGAGGGGGCCCGGGAGGGCTCAGCTCGGGCAGTTTTCATCGGCTGAGTCACAGGATGTAGCAAACCTCTTTGGTTTGCCCAGGAGAGGCTTTTGAGGTCTCCAGAAACATTCCACTGAGATCCAGAGTGGGCCTCTTTGGAATGCAAGACAGGGAACGTGGGATGTGCTCAGCAGCTGCCTGTGGAACCTTCTTCCCTCCCTCTGTGAGGGATGAGGCAACATTCCAGGTTGAGGCACATCTCTGAAGCAGCTGCTGGGTGCCACTGCCCCTGGGCAGGAATCCAAGTGAACTCTTCCCCCACTGCAGGGGTTTTAGCTGCAGCCCAGACTGTCAGTGCTCCTCCCAGAAAGCCAATCCCTGGGAATGCTGCAGCTCCCTATGCGGGGCTTTCTCCCACGGCAGCAAAGACAGAGGTGGTGTAGTGTGACCCCAGCTATTGACAGCTGTCACCAGCTTTGCAGAGCCTTCACAAGAGAGGAGGAGATTTCTCAGAACAGCAAACAACAGGTTTCTGCTTGCTTTTTGGGATTTTTTTTGCTTTTTTCCTGTTGTTTCTGCTGAGGTATTTTCAGGTAACTGTGGGTGGGTGCTCCCGGCGTAGGAGGTGACACAACACACCCTGACTGGAGCAGTGATGGTGCTCAGGGCGTGTAGGCACACGCAAGGCAGCTCTTCCTCTTTGTTGTGAAAGGAGCAAGGCAGGGCTGAGTAGGCTGGGCAGGGTTTAAAACCTTGTGTTCTCTTGTGTAGTGCTACTGGCAGGATGTGTGGCTTGCTCAGAGTGGAGCCAGCTCAGTGGTAGTACCAGTCTGTCCTCTGGAAAAGGGCTGTGGCAGGTCTGGTAGCTCAGAACATTTACATGCCTGCAGCACCTGCAGGTTCTGCTCTGAGTGGGTGCTTTGCATTCAGCCAGTCACCTGTTTCCCTGTCCCATCACTGCTCGTTTCATAAGTGACAGCCCTGGGCTCTCTTGGAATTGTGGCTGCAAAGCAAATGCCCCATTTTCAGCAGTCAGCTTTAATATTTATATTTTCATAATCACCTTCATCCTCTAGACTTCAGAAGGAAATGTCATTTACATTGAGGGACACAAATAAAACTGAAATGAGCCCTTCCTCAGGAGGTGAGACATTCTGCTTCATCAGTGATATGCTGCTCTGGTGTCCTCGAGGTCCAAAAGATGGTTACATTTTGGAGAATGACATTTTCTGTGGCTGCACACTTAAATGTTTGTTTTGTGTCTCCTTTCCCACAGGCACTGGCAGTAGGAGGGCTGGGCTCCATAGTACGAGTTCTTACAGCAAGAAAGACTGTTTAAAGACTGGTAACTTGGGCAGAGATGACATTCAGGTTTGGACTCAGAAGAAGAAATGAGCTGAAACAACACTGGTCCATCTATAGAGATTACAATCTACTGAAATCCTACAGTAACCTCCTCTTGGAATGCTTTTAACCTTAAAGGTGGGGGAAGAGTAAAGGTATTCCTGCATAATTCCGACTATCACACACAGGAGCCAAGACAGTCTCCTGCTCCCTTCTTTACCAGGCAGAGAGAAGGCACACTCCTGCCTCTTGCTGTAAGTGAACAGGTACTCAGATGCTGCTTTACCCAGGTGTGGTGGTACAAGATCCCTGTGTCCTGCTTAGTTCCAAGGTAGCCGTGTCCGGGCCAGCGCGATCCTGCAGCTGATGGTGGGAGAAGGGGGGTCACAAAGGTGGGTTTGGGCGTGTGAGCAAAGGATGTGGTTGGACTCTGGGTTGGTTTAATGTAAAGTGAAGTGCCTGCTGCATCAATAAAGTTCTTGGATCACATGAGTGAATTCATTTTTAGCTAAACCGTGTATCTCCAAAGCAGGCCAGGAATATCCAAGTTCAGGCTCAGTGTCCACCTTTGCATGACTGCTCCTAACTCCAGCTGCTTACAAAATTTGTTCTCAGATCTGTGTCCTGGATGGAGGGAGGGAGACCAAGCCTAGCTCTTCCAGTCAAGACTTGTAAGATGCAGCAAACAGAACACATAATCACCCCGGGTTTGAATTTTATATCTTTGTCCATGCTAGAAAGTTAAGAGGGTATTCCAAACTTGTAATTCATGTATTAGCATGTCCTTTGCATCAGGTGTCTAAGCCGTGCTTTGCCCAGACAGAAGGACACGACTGCTCAAGCCGTGGCTGTGCCAGGGCAGCAGCAGCTCCTGTGGCAGGAGCCATGTGCCCCTGGGCAGTGCTCGCTGCCCTTTGGCACCAGGCAGGCCCTGCCCCACCCAGTGCTGTTTCCAGCAGCTGCTCAAAGGGCAGCAGCAGCTGTTCCTGCTGAGGGGATTTTGTGCAGCAGCACTACACCTCCTTGCTGGCATAGCTCCCTGTGAGAGAGGCCTTGGTGGCACTGCTGGGACACCCATCCTTAACCTGGGAAGAAGGTGGGGTTTGGGTGATGCTTTAAAATCAATTCTAAATAACGACAGCATCCCAGGGTGGGTAACCAGAACTATAAAAAGAAGGAAATCGAGATTAGGGTTTTGATCCAAAATGTATTGCACCACAAATTTCAGAGTGTTTCATCATACAATCCATATTTACAGCATAGAAGGAAAGAAATCCAATGGCCATAGAAAGGATGATGTATAACCACCGTTCTGAGACAAGGGAAAGTGCATTAGCTTTTTAGTACATGTATGCACACCAGTCTTGCTCTGGTATCTAATGAAAATTCAACACTTAAGAATAGTTTATGGTAAGTTGATCCTGTATGAGCTTTGAGATCTGAAATTGAAGTTGTTAGTGAATATATAACCGAGGATTTTATTTTGTCACTATTTCAGGCTGCCTGTCCTGCACTCCTTACCGTTCAGTAACCTTTCAAGTCAGGATCAACATAAACCCATTAGTCATTCAGAAGCCATCAACCTGAGTCAGGGAGTCCTGGTCCAACAGAAACAGGGCAGGGCAAAGGGACATTCAAAAGAAAAAGACCTCAGAGAATAAAACCTTACTAGAACAAACAGGGTTATCCCACTCTGCTGCGTCTCAGTAGAATAACAATTGAGATAAATCTACTTTTTGATTGTCTATTTTCAAAGTAGAGCAAAACTGAAACATTCCATTAACTGTTCTATTCTCTCTGGAATGGCCATGGATCTGATTACTAAAGACTGTTTGGACAAGCTTTAGTGTACCAAAAAACTGTTGGTTTTCTTAACTTCAGATAAATCTGAGGAGTGTCCCCTGTGGCCAGGTGACAGCTCCTGGAAGTACCTGTGTGGGATGTGGCTGTCTGGGAAGCCAGCTGGGCTCTGGATCATCTGCACCACAGCACCTTCACCCCTCTGACTGACCTCACCTGAAGGAGCTTTCACCTTGAGCACAGCACAGGTGTGCTGGAAACAGGAGTAGCTCTCCTGCTGCACCTCTCAACTCTGCATCTCCACAGCCACTCCAAGGTCAGTCAGAGCCCTGTCAGCAAAGTTAAACACCTCAACAGTGACTGGATCTCCCCTGGAGAACAGTCTAAATTATCCTAAATACGTATTTAATAGAAGTACTGTCAGTAACATGAACCTCCTTGTAAAAGAATTCCCAGAATTGCAGCCTGCTCACCAAATTCCATACATGTGTAGCTTTTTGAAAATAAGTCTAATTTTTAATAAGTTAGACTTACTGCTGCTTCCCATTTGGATCCAGGTTTTCCAATGGTATTACTAAGTATGGGCACAATGGTGTTTCCACTGTGAGGCGTGTGCCACCTTGGTCCCCTTTCCTTAGTGCTTTACTAGGAAAACAAGCTGCTGGAACCAAGATTTGTTCCTTAAGAGTTGAATTTTGCCCTCAAAACCCTCATGAGCAGCATTTTTTTACCATGTAGTCAGGACACAGTTAACGTGTTCGTAACAGTTTTTAAGCATCAATATTTGAAGTACAGAAAACCACAACCAAAGAGGCAGATCCTGATTATGAAGATTTGTTGCTAACAGACTTGGAAGAAAAAAAAATAAAGCATTTAGTACCAATATTCTTTACCCTTTGTCACTAGATTTTTCTTTTTAAATAAAAGCTCTTTTGCCATGTGGATTTAAGATACCTGGACTTCGGCTTTAAAAATTTAAAATGGTTTCCTACCCCTCCTTCCCACTGCTAACGACCCATGGAACAAGCTAAAGGATTCGTTTTAAAGGCGACTGAGGATTAGGTACTAGAATTAAGACCATTTTAAATATTATTTTTCTTTAAGAAAAGTAAAATCAGACAACTCTATAAAGTTGTGCTCTCAAATTAAATAATCATCATCAACATGCAGCCTTGAGGGCTGCAGACCAGGATATGTGCACCTTAAATTACACAGTGATATGAAAAAATGCCATCCATTAGTTATGTCAGTATAAGAAGGCAAGGCAGAGTTCTTTTTTGGTTAAGCTCCTGCTCCTGTCCCGTGAAAGGCTTTGCAAACCGTCACACACAACTCAGTTCTGCCACTGTGTTTGTCCTTGCTGGCTTCCCACAGCCACACAAGCAGCTTCTCTGTGCCTGGAGTCACTCGACTCCAGCACCCAGGAACAGCAGCAGGAATCACCATCCCACCATCCCCACTGCCAGTGAGGGTGTCATTCCCCTGTGGTGCCAAGGACACAGGACTGACCAGCACAAGGAGCTGACTCCCCTCACAGACACCGAGACGGTCCCCAAATCCAGCCCAGAGGTGTTGCAGTCTGTGGTGAAAATTTCTCCTTGCACAGTATTAGTTTTGTAAACAGAGCCAGAAGTTCTTGTACAAAATACTGCAATGACAGTGATTAAGACACACCTGGAGCAGTGTGTGCAGTGTTCTTTTCACAGAAAGAAGTGCCTGGGTGCTGACTCCATCTTCAGGCTCCCTTAAGGCCACAGAGTCCTTGGGCTCGAGATAGATGGCCGGATGCTGCCTTTAGGAGATGGCTTTGACCCAAACCAGGACATCTGGGACACAAAAGCACAACACACATCACACTGGGCTCACACTTCAAACGTGAAAGAACACAGTACAAAGCCATGTCCCCATCATTTGATGGAAAGAGGTATTTATAAATCACAATGCTGCAGACTCCAGACCAACTGTGTGGAGGCAGCTTCACACAGTCAGATCTGGAAGGAACAGCACCCATTTCCCACAGGGGAAGATGACTGAGGATTACACTTACATATATTCCTTTAAAATAATTTCAAATTAGAACTCTACAGTCATTTAAACACAGTGCCTTCAGTCACTGTAGTATTAAACTGTTCTCTGAACAAGATAGTGAGGAAAACTCAGCTGCAGACTGAACATCCCAGCTCCCTGAGTGGGCAGGGATGATGTGGGACATGGAGGGAGCTGAGGCAGCACTCACTGCTGAACATTCCCTAACCACCATGCAGCCAGGGACTGCAGATCTCATGCCATGGAAAGGAGACACAGATCCTGGTGTCTGAGCCCAATGCCAAAAGGACAAACCCTGAACAGCTCCCTGATGTTAAAACCCTGACTGAGCTCCTGCAAGGAAGCTTCCAGCTTCCCTCCACAGACCAAGTCCACTGGGCAAAACTCTGCTGTAACTCCTCTGAGCACCATAAAGCTGCCATTTCCCTTACTGAAATTTCTGATACATAGGCATGTGATCAGCTAACGTTTTAATAATAAATGACATTGGTTATTGTAGCTAACATTTTCCTGACCTCCCAGAATCTAGGAATTTTCATTCCATCTGCTGGAAGTCCTGTTAGAGACTACACATGGCACAGAACTCTTACCTTGTACTCCAAAGTTTCTTTGAGCATGTTTTCTTCCTCTTGTGAAAAATTCAGTAACACAGACACAGCTTTAATGAGATGGAATGCCTGAAAGAAACCACAGGGGGGTGTTGCTTATGCTGTTCTTGGGCTCTGCACTCTGGACTGTGGTGCAGCACAGATTTCTGCAGGTCTGTCACAGACTTCAGCAGACCAGCAGCCTCCCATTATCCCAGTTCCAATGCACTGGGATGGGCTGTATCTTACTTCTTCTGTCTGTGTTTCCAGGCTTTCTGTTGTTTAATATTGTTTGCATGTTTTGGAAAAGAAGACAAATGGGGAGCCTAGGTTAGTTAGAACAGAGAAGCAGCCTGGCTCCTGGGGCATCCTAGTTTTTAAAGCTTTGAGAAGTTGAACAAACCAGAAAGTAGGCAGGAGTGAATCCTAAAATTTCAAATATATATTAAGGTATATTAACTCCATATTGCTAACACTCTAAATGGGGCACACAGTGCAGTGAGTAACAGAGTCAAGCACTCAGGACACCATGAAGTTCTGCAATTGTTTTTTGACCTTACCCACTGATTTGCAATCAAGTGTATTGTTGCAAATCAAGTGTATTGTTGGCTCTTTGGACACAATGTGGAGAAAGGGAAGGAGCTCCCAACACACAAGGAATTACCTCTTAAAGCACTTGCTGTTGGTCTGTCTGTCTTTTTTTCTTTTTTATCTCCTTCTATGTACAGTCATTCTGATTACATAACCCATAAGCTTTTCAGAGCAGTGCAGAGGGAATATCTTGCAGATCCAGATCTTTAACATCCAGATGTAACTACCCTCTTACAAATTCACATTTCCCTTTCAGTGACTGAGCTCTAATCTGTACTTCCAAGCACACTTGCAAGAGCTGTTAGCTATTTTGCTTCACTGTCCCCCATTGTACACTTTCTAAGTGTAAAACAATGGAATTGGCATAAAGTGCCCTTAGCAGGTGACAGGTGGCAATTTCTAGAGAAAGACAGGCATAGAAAGAAAAGGTAAGTGACACCTTTACCTCAGACTCCCGGCAGGACATGAATTTCAGTACAACATGTTTAAGGTACTCAAAGTTTATCTCCCTCGAGTCATTTAAATCAGAGTTGTTGGTGACAGTCACAGAAGCATTAGGCACTTCAGAATTTGGTTTTTCTCGTAGCTCAGGTAAATCACTGTCAGGCCTTATTTTCTACAGAAAAGAAAAAAAAAAAAAACCAGAAAAAGAGAACTGCATTGTAGACTCTTTCAACCTGACACTGAGAGGGAATCTGGGTTCAGGATATCTAACAGAGGATTCTATCCACAGGTGGGTACAGCCCAGGCATACACAGTGTCTCATCCTTCATGGGATCACAGCAGAGAAGTGTCTCCAGCTCACACTAGGCTCCAGGGCAGGAGCTGTTTGCTCTCAGTGTTATGTCTACCCAAACCAGCATGGAACTAGCTCTGTGGTAGAAACTATCCCCTGGTAATTTTCTCCTATCGCTAACCTGCTCTGAGCCTTTCAAACATGGGCTTTCTCCAAAACAATTTTCAAGCTCAGAACAAAAATAACGATTTTTAAACATCTGTTCATTTTTTTAAAAATAGATTTTTTTTTTCTTGGAAAGGAAAACTAATGCAAGGGACTAAAGGGGAGTTAGCAGTCAAGCTTTTGGAATGACAGTGCAAGGGCCTGTCAGTAAGTGCCAGGTGATGAGACTGAAAGACACACCCCTTACCAGCTCTTTCTGGAGGGTTTTCTTGAGTTCTGTCATTCTTTGCTGCAGCTGCTTTATCATCTGTAAGCATAGCAAAGGACAGTTTAACACAGTATTCACTGTCAGGACCCCCAGATATTTGGAAAAATCCACAACAAATGAGTAATGAATGAAACAGTCATTAGCCAGTGCTGACAGCTCTGAAGAAGCAACCTGAATGCCACATCAGCTGCACAGAGCAGCAGGCATGTGGCAGGACACTTGGGCTTTCATGTGACAGCACTGTGGAACTGAATTCACACAGATGGGCTCTTAAGGAAAGCTGTAAAGAATATAATTTGGCTCATCTTTTCTTCAAAATAGGTAAGGATTTACACAGTTCTCATCACAGTTTTTATCCATGGTTGCTAGATGGTTGTATAAACCAGAGGGAAAACACTTGCAGCACACTGGATTCAAATTGGACATGCCTGTTCTTTTAAGGCTGCAGCATGGGCAGCACCAATTACTGGGCTTCCAAATTAAAAGGGGAAAGACTACCAGCTGTTTCTGCTGTTTCAATTCACCTTGTTTTTCTCAGCAATTTGCTGTTCCAGCTCTCTGTTATCCTTCTGAAGTTGACTGACATCTGCAGCTGCCACCTCTCCATTCTGCTCCACTGCACAGTTTTCTGGGGAAGGGAAATGCTCATTGTTCAAGGCCCTCGTTGACTCCTCCAGTTCTAAAACCTACCAAAATAAACAGTAAATTGGAGAGATATCATCATATTCAGCCCATGGACACTCCACAGGGAGAAAGCCAGACTTCTTTTTGGTTGTTGTTTTTGGAGGGGGTGGATGCTTTTTAAACTAGAAAGCATTAGTGGCAATCTAGTTGGCCACACCTGTCATTAGCCTGCTTATTACTTCTGTGCCTCTGTCTCGCTGGTCTCACAGTCTTTCTCAAGACATCTGAGGAGTCAAAGTAAGAGGTTGTCTTTGATAAGGGAGCCACAGATCTTCTTTAGGAAGACAGGGAACAACACTGCTGGTGTTCCAGGTCCTGAGCAAAAGTCAGAGCAAACAGTTCCCAGGACGTGTAACCAGGCAGGACAACAATGGGGGGCTCTTGCACACCTGTCTGTTTTCCTGGAAGTCTGACAGAACAGATTTGCACCTGCACTCACATTTTTCTCCTGCTCTCTGACCAACAGGCACTCCTGTACCTGCAATTTCAGCTCCTCGATTTCCTTTCTCGCCGTCTCCTCTTTCTCCACTGCTTGGCTCTGACTTGTTTCTATGTCTGACTGCAACTGGTGCACCTGCAGCAAGGCAGCTTCATGATCTGAAAATGGAGAGACCTGCTCAGTATCAGTGTTCCACACCAAATGGGAGTTTCTAATCCCTTTTCTTAAACAAAGTGAATTACCGAGAGAATAAACTCTGACCTTTTTCCTTGCTCTGTCATGAAGACAGAAAAACAGGGGAATTTAAGCCAGACATGCTTTTGCAAAGGAACAGCCAAACTTTATACACATTTATACATACACATGACTTCAATACATAACACCATAACTCTCAATTAAAATACCCCCATCAACAGTCAGTGTGACTTGAGCTGTGGGTGCACAGGATCACTTGGGGCTGAGCTGTGGGGACACATGGCCCCCGACACAGAGCTCACCGAGGGAATGGGGCAGCAAGAGGCCACGGTTTCATACTTTTTCTAAATAGTAGCAACATACAAAACCAGTGGGATTAGGAACTGAGTGAGATGACTGCACTTCATTTTTAGCATAACTGTGGAGTATCAGTTTGCAGCTGCTTTTTAAGTAAGCAAGCACTGTTTTTAAAGGGGTGCTAAAAAGCAGAAGTTTTTAATCCGTATCATTCATGTTTTGTGCAAAGCAGTAATTTACAAAAAGTACAGAAGATTTATTACGTTATGGTGTGTAAACATAAGAATTTGATTTTAAAAAGTGGTTTTGTTTCTAAGGACACAGAAGGGAGAGTGTCCAACTTTTAGTGAATGATAAACCATTTCGAAAGTTCTGATAGATTAAATATGGAAAGGAAATCTAGAAGTATTATGATCTACCAGGCAAGGCCAGAACTAGAGACTATCCTTAGACAGAACTCCTGGGATAGAGGAGACTTATCTGGTCTCACCTTGACTGAGTTGGTTCAGTTCCTCCTTCTGTTTTAGCAGCAGATCACATTTTTGATCAATCAGCTGGTCTTTCTCCTTTATTAGGACATTCAGATGTGAAACCTTCAAAGCAGACAAACAGAAGTCATTAAAGATATAAGACAGGAAGAGGGCACTGAAAAATTTCAACATACCTCAGAGGCTCAACAGGCATCACCACCATGCTGATCTCAGTAAAAAGCACTGAAGTTAACACTGGAAGAGTTAAACCACACCTGGCTTCTGATGAACCCTGTGCCACCATCACAGACTGTCACAGGCACAAAACTGGAGATGGCCTTAAACCCCTTCTACACAGAGCTGGCCCCAGCAAGCCCACATTTACAGCACTGCCAGAAGAATAAAGAAACCTGAAGACGGGACTAACTTGCTCAGTTGGCAGTTCCTACCCTGAGCAAACACAAGCCCATTGGCACTAGTAACAGCTCAGCTTAAAGGGCTCTGACACAGTTTCAAGTTCACTGAGGCAATCACTGCTGACTTACTGTGGCTATGATTCTGAGCAATGTTCCTGACTCTTAGGATAATCAAGTCCAAATGTAGTCTCCTCTATGAGAGGTGGGGAGCTCTCAAATGCACTTCAGACTGTCAGTATTAACCAACCTGCTGTTGTAATTCCTCCCTCTGTTTCCGTGTTTCTTCCAACGCTTTGGCAATTTCCACACTGACAGTCTCTCTGCTTCTCAGCTCATTCTGCAAACCAAAAATAATTAAGAGGCTATGTGAGACAATTAAAATCAAGTCAGACTCATCGTTAAACCCCAACTGATTAGGACTAGATTTATGAGTGTTCTGACACTCCACAATTTCCAAATGAGAGTTAGTTTTGTTTTACTGACTGCTACTATCTGCACATGCAAGACCAACTGATGAAAAACTGATGTAAGAGGCCAAACAAACCCAGTACTTAAAAGGTCTTTCAGCTTGAAATCTCTATTACTAAAAAGCAGCTCGTTGCTACAACTTAACTTTGTTCCAACTGAGCATCCAAGAGTAGCTACCGAAAACTTTCAACAGTTTAAAAAATTACAGTCAGAATTGGATAAGATGTAAATACCAGACCAATTTAAGTTTTCAGCTTTCTGTTTTGAACCCCGAGTGGGATTTGTTGTTGAACCATCCTGTATTCATCACTGCTAACAGGATTTCCAAGCTCTTCATGCCTGACAATATGGGAATGTATTTTTGCCCGATTTAGGCAGACCCAAGCATTCTGATTCAGAAAAGGATCAGGCCTTTGGAATGCTTCTCAAACACATTTCTGTGGAGTACTAAAGATGATTTACAGCCCCAAATACCTGCAACCTGAATGTAATGGGCCTCCAAGTACCAAACGTAACATGCTGTGCTGTTTGCTATTCCCCAACCTTAGCTCTGAACTGAACCAATGTCACTGCCCAGTTCAGCCCTTACCTTTAGCCTGTCCAGTTCAAACTCCTGTTGTTTTAAAGAACCTTCATACTCTTCTCTGCTTCTTTTTAAATTTTCATTTTCCTTTTCCAACTGGCTCTGTAAAATAAAGATTGCTTAAATGCTCAATACAATTATTCTGAGTTGTTTAAATGATTAAACTCATCAAATGCTTTCTTCATATTTACTTCCTCGAAATATGAGATCCTCTATTATAATGCCAGGAGTGCGAATAAGAATAGTCAGACAAGAAGGTTCTACCAGCTGTGTTAAAATCATTTTGTGAAGACTCCCATGGCCCAGCAGACAGTTTTTGCACTTACAATCCTGTGCTGCGACACTGTTTTATCCAATTCCCAAGCTTTTCCAACAGCAGAAACCTCGGACTGCAGCTCAGCAATTTTCTTATCATAGTGATGCATCTCACTTAAAATCTGTTGCTGCAGTTGACTTCTTTCATCCTCTAGATCAGTTTGCTTATGAGAAATAAAGAACACTGCATTAATAAAACAGTATTTTGATGCTATGACAAGATCAGACACCATTTCATGAGGCTCAAGCTGAGGAATGTTATTCCTTTGGCAGCAGTGTCATGTACTCACACACACACACAGGAGTTCAGGAGACAAACAGCAAGCAACCCCTTGAGTTACAAAACAAACTGAAGCGAGGGTTCCTGGAGATGCTGAAGATTGATCTCTTACTGGTCAGTGAAACATGCAGGATACTCACCAGCTTCTGGATCTTCAGATCCTGCTCAGCAGTTGTTTCTTTGCTCTTTTTCAAGGCTTCTGTTGCAATCTGTAGTTTTTGTTCCACTTCCTTATTCTAAAATAACACCACACATTGGCATCTATGTTATTATAAAAAACTGTGCATAATACAGGATGACCCAGGAGGGAATGGTAGACACTGAACCCAGGAAACTACAGAGGGGATGCCTACTTGACACATGCTGGTTTTAAAAACTCATCCTAGTGTTACCCCCAGTAATTGCACTTGAGCTATTTGTTTCTTGGAACAGGGAGGATCTGCAGAAAATTTCTACTTTCACTGCCTCTGGGCCCTTCTCCACCACCGAAGGTGGGCAGATGACCAAAGACACTGAGAAATTACACTTTCAAGACTAAATGTGGCACGCAGTCTCACTTTGGCTGAGAGCACCAGTGCAGTGAGGGAAGACGGAAAAGGGCATAAAGAGGATGAAGACAGTCAGAATTTGTAGTGAAATTAAAAACTACCCACCTGTGTTTGCAATCGGTTCAGAGTGTCGGCATGCTGTGCTCTGTCTGTCAGTACCTGCTGCCGGGTCTCATCCAGTCTCTGCTCGAGAGCAGCTTTCTGAAGATTACATTGAGGGGGAAAACAGGAGGAAAATTGACAAAGAGAGAAGTCTAGGGGGGTTTTTAACTAATTTTTTAAATTTTTGCTTCATTAATAAGGTCAAACTAAAACAGAACAGGAATTTTGATGTGCCATATAGCTTTGCTCTTGAGAACCAGCAAGTTTGCTTGATGCTACTGCACAGGGCACCCACAGTTACCCAGTGGATGACATAACTTATATTAAGAATGGGAAATTCCCTGGCATCCTGTCATGATCTATATGTAAGCTCTAAGCAGTAGCTAGGTCATCATTTTGTAACTCAGGCCAAGATTAAGGGTTTAAAAAAATCTTTTGTGAAAGCTGAACTCCTGCATCACAGTAAATACACAAACAAAAATACACAAAACATCTCTTTGCTATGGTAGTTACTTTCAAAAAATGTTTTAGTACCTCTACATGAACTTTAAACTGCTTCTAGTTTACTAAGTTCTTTTATCACAGCAACACAGAGGTGATGTGACTGTAGGCCTGACCAAGGAAGAGCAACCATTTCCCTACCTCCCAAGACCCAGCTGGGGAACATTGCTCCAGGCCAATTCTGAGGAGTATCACTGCTTGAGAAAGGCATCAAGAAGCAATGAGAGAAAGGGCATTAAGCACAGCTAAGTTTCTGGTTTCAGCTGTTTCTTAGCACTTCTGAGGCTCAGGTTTTCAATACACAAGGTTCTGTTTGCACATCTACGTGTGTTCCCCTCCCTGTCCCATTGCCTCACTGAAGAACAAAGAAAAGTACTCACTGCTCCTGTGAGGATTAACAAAAAAAAAACTCCCAAATTGTTCCATCTTCTGGGGGGATGTTAAAAACCTGCTCTTTTCCTCCTAAGCAGCCAGATGCATTGCCCAAAAAACAATGCAGAAAGGCCACCACAGCCATCTGTGCAGGATCTACACAAACAGGCTCAGTGTAGCCACCCACACACTCTGCCCAGCACTGACAGAGTGCCAAAACACACTGAAGGGACAAATGTGCCTGCATGGCATCATCAGCTATTCTTCCCATGGGTGAGAACTAACGCATGCCCTAAAAAAAAAAAAGAACCTTTGCTACGATTGCACTTGTAAGCAGTCTGTAATTACCTCTTTGAGCAGCTCCTGCACATGTTCATCTCCTGAGAGATTTCTTTCCAGCTTTTTTTCCAGGGAAGACACTTTTTCCTGCAGTTGTTCAGTAAATTTATTTCTCTCAGCAGATTCAAAAATCATCTGTGAGAACAAGAAATCACAGAACCCTTTTTGTAATGAAGCTTTCAGCTAATCTGTTGTGGTTTGACTTTCAGAAGTGCCATTAGAAAGGAAAGTCCTATTTGAAAAGACAGTATGATCCTAAAACATCTTCTAGACACCAAATTTCCAACAACACCAAGGTGTACATAACCCAAACGTGCACCTTTACACCAGCAACAACAGATGCATCTGAAAGCACTTCACCTTTAGCTTGTGTTGCTCATATTCCACCTTCAGTGACTCATGCTCTGCCTGTAACACTTCCAGTCTCTTCTCAGAACCAGAACCAGCAACTCGAGCCTAAAAATTTTGAGAAATTACTTACTTTGAAACTTAAATTTTCAACACCACGTAACTGGTATCTAATCTAACTTCTGCAGACATGGAGCTCTTTGAGTCAAATCTCAGCTCAAACTTACATTTTGCAAGTCTACAGAAAGCTGCTGAATGACAGTTTGTAGCTCCTGTTCTCTTAACTCCAGAGCAGTGATCTTATTTTCTGCATTTGTTTCAGCTGTCATTAGTTCATCTCTTCACAGAAAAAGAATAAAAAAAGTGACATACCATTCCAGGAAAATAATCTTTAGCAGATAATTCTGCTACTTACAAAAATGGACTAAGCAACAACAAAATTTTCTTGTCCTAAAACCAGCCACCATCATCAACCACCGTTTGATTATACACTATCCAAAAAAAGTGACAGTTAAGCATTCAAACTATTAAAAAAAAGGAATTGTAACAAATTTACAAATCCCAAAACAAGTATTGCTATCATTGACTTGGCATTTACATCCCTGTGGACATAGCAGAGGCAAGATTCAGTCAACTCACGACATAAATAAACTCACATAAACACAGAACGGGGCATGAAGTAAAAACACAGGGGGAAGGCCCCCAGTGCTCCTCTGACAGACCAGCTCCCCACCTCTGAGTCTCCAGCTCCACCAAGTGCTGCTGCAGCTCCTGCAGGTCCTTTCTCAGCTCCATGGCCTCACCCTGGGTCTCCTGCAGCTCTGTCTGGGCGTGGGTCAGCTCTCGAGCGCACGCCTCCAGCTCCTGCTCTGCTCTGCTCAGAGACTCCTCCTTTTTCAAAAGCTGAATATTACAAGGTTATCTTTGGCAATATGCATGACCAACAATGCTGACAAGCCTTTTCACTGAAACATACCTTTTTTACTAAATTATAAACTGAATTAGATGACATAATAAACTATGTAATATCATATTCAGTACTTACTGTTAGGATTCTGAAACTGTGTACAAACATAAAGGCTAAAAATGAATGCAGAGCTACCACTAAGCTGGTATTCTAGTAAAAATTATAGGGCTTAAAATATTCTTACCATGTGTTTGACTTTGGCAATTTCCTGCTGCTGAAAGCCTTCCAGTTCATCAATTTCATCTCGCTTTTGGAAAAGGTTCAAACTCTGCTCCCTCACTTCTTGTAACTGTTTTTGCAGTACTTTTTTTTCCTGATAAATGAACAAAAAACAAAGGAATACAAGAATATCTGTGTGCTCCTGTCAAGTCAACAGGAGTTTAGTTAAACTCTCTGGGAAAAGAATCTTGTCTCGCAGCCATAAGGCTCTGATGGTGCCACATGTAGAACTGGAAATCCCTCCACAACCATGTCAGTGCAACTACCAAACTTCAAAAACATACAGAAACAAATCTGAATTCATTACAATGCCAGCAACAACCAGCTAAACTGAACTCTTAAAAATGGACAAAAATAGTAGCGTGTTCAATCTCTTCATCATCAGAGATACTTTAAAACAGATTGAGCTAAACAGCTGGAACAACTACAAGAACGAAATCTTGTATTAACAACATCCCTGCCAAACAGTTTCAGTTATTTTATGAAATAGCCCATTGCAAGACCTCAGACGAAGTCACTACCTCTGTAACAAAGGAAACAACTGTTCCACCTTACAGAGGGACAACTTTCCCACTGAAAAATAATTCCAGAAATACCTCCCGAAGCACTGGGTAACAAAAGCAAAGACTGGCCCCTCCCACTGAACCAAGATCAAATAATACAAAGGGCTGAACTGAGCTAAGTTCCAATAGAGATGGAAGTGTGCAGGTTGGTGTTTACAAATACACTCACAGAGACACACTAAATCTTTTCCCCAAAAAAACACAGAGGTTCATTACCTTTTCAACTTGACCCAGTTTTTCCATCCACTCCTGAACAAGAAAGAAAGGAGAAAAAAGAAATCAAAACCAATTTGTAGACTTTCAAGGACAGTAATTATGGTTAAAAAAATAAATTTGTCTTCTTAGCAGATACTAAGCTGCCATAATGATTAAAAAAATAATCAGCAAAACAACAGTAACAGTCAGTGCTTTATAGAAGAGGGCTGGGGAATCATTTCTGCGACCTGAATGGATAAACTTTATGCAAATAAATTAAAGTGACAACAGGTCTACTGCAATTAATTTTATCAAAGCACAAGCTTAACCTTTCATTAGGAACTTTTGTGGGTGCCTGTTAAAGCCAATCAGAGCACTCCTGGCATAGAACTCAGTGCTCCCTCCTTCCCTAGTCCTGGCACACTCACACACACAACACTGAACAATTATTTTAATTAATGGCAACACCTGATTAAAACATCAGGGTCATGAGAGTCAAAAGCCATGCTCAAGCTGTTACCTTGTCCTTTTGTTCCAAGGCCAAAGCCATTCCTTCAGCCATCTTGGCTCGACTGGCCTGGTGAGCTTCATTCTGCTCCTGAAACTTCCTCATGGAGGCTATCAGCAAGAGAACCACCAGCTGGATTAAAAACTCATCTTTTAAAATTGCTTCTCAGTTTTCTGTAAGTTACTTATAACTTTAAAGAGCTTGTTCTGCAAGTCATTAGCCCCATCTTGACTTCAGCACTAACACTGTGCCACTCATTACCTCACGCTCCATGCACACTGGCCAGAAGCCAAAGCTAACAGGAGACAGGAATACTGCTCCTTGCTGGATTAGAACAAAGCTGTGGCTTTCCAAAAGGTCTCTGCTCCATGTTAGCCCCAAATTTGGCAAAAGGTGTATACTAACAACTTTGTTCAACACACTACTGCTCCTTTTTATGCTGCAAATATGGTAAAAACTCATGTTCTAGTTCTTCACAGTAGAGGTGCACACTTTGAAAGGAATTAACACACCGTATACCAAACAAACCCCTTTCCTTCCAACCACAGCAATTTTCAACTTGGAAACAAACAAAAAGGAAAAAAGGAAAAGTACGTACAATCCTGATGCTTTTCTAATGCATTTTCGAGCTTCTCTTTTATCCTCTGCAAGTTTCGGATCTGATCAGCATAATCTTGTGTGAAGAAGAAGCACAGACCAGGAATGCACAGACATTGGGGAAGGACATTTTTAGGGGGAAGAAAAAAAAAAGGGGGGGATGAGTGGCAAATGACAATGATTTTCTCAGTCAGAAAATCATTCCTGCTGAGGAAAACTTGGGTGACCACAACAATGAACACAAGCAAATCGTTCTGTACTGTCCACAGGGTTGGCACAAACAGGAGGGTCTGTCCTGGGGGTGTCAGTCACACACACAAGGGCAGAACCAGAGCATGAACAACTGTCCCTACTCTTTCTTCATTCCAGAACAATGATCTCTTTAACTCTGTTCAGGAAAGGTCTCTGGCATTGGAGGGTGCAAGGAAGGGGCAATTGATGGACACTGCATCCCTGTGCTTGGTGCTCCACTCCCCCAGTGCTCTGAGACTGAGCCCTGGCTGCACTGCCCTCACCCAGTACAACTGACACGGGAGGCAGGGAATAAACACTTAAATAAAGTACACACACACCCTGGAGAAGCTTCTGTGCAATGCAAAGGAGGATTTACTCACTGGTTGGGCTGCTTGCACAAAACTCTTGACATCAGAGCCTTCCTCTCTTGTGTTAAGCCTCAATCACTTCTAAGTTTATCTTGTGCAAGCAGGTGAGCACTTTGGCCTTTCAAATTCAACATGAAACAGTTTTTGAATCCCATATTTTCTTGAACTGTAGTCTGATAAGTCTCCAGAACAAAACAATCCTGAGCTGACTGTAACCCTTCCTTATTTTCCTAGGCCTTCCATGAACTTTGGGAAGCAGCAGAGTAACACAGTTCAGCCTGGTTTCTGGTTCCCTCCCTACCAGAGGGATGGAGAGCAATGTCAGTGCAGAGCCCTCACTACAGCTTTACAGAACAAGAAATTAGAAAGAAAAAAGCCCCAAGACTGGTTTATATTTATTTCTTTGCCTTTTCTTCACCTCCAAGCTCACTTATTTGGATGGCACTGTGTTACTGTCAACAACAGAAAGCTCAGACTCTGAGAAATAAACCATTGCATACACAGGTAAAATAAAAGTGGGGCCAGACACTATTTGAAACATGGGGCAGAAAGTTATCCCTGCTGTTCCAAAGAATCACAAAAATTAAATCAGTGGAATCAGTAAAGAGCCAGTCATCTTCATAAAAAAAATCAGTAATACTGGATGGTCCCTAGATGTCAATCAACAGGGTTGCTACAAATCCATTTTCAAAACACTCTAAACCCACGTATTTTTGATATATTAAACCACTTATATTAAAAGAAAAATATTTCCTAAAGTAACAAGGCTTTATATGTATCAGGACACATACCAGACAGCTTCACCTCCAGTTTTCTTATCTGTTCATTTCTTCTGAACAGCTGGGATGAAAGATCCTCTCTGGAGCTGCTTCCATCAGAAGCCTTGGGAGAAAAGCAACACTCATGTAACTTAAAGAATTTAGAAAAAGCAATCCTGCCATACATCACCTCTGAGATAATAACACCTAGGAATAACACTTGCTTTCCACATAAAGGGGAAAGTTGTACTAGCACAGCAGAACCTGTAAAAAATTCTGAAGGAGTAAAACAGCAAGGGCATAAACAGTGAGCTGTGCCACGCTGGCTGCTCCCCCAAGCTCAGTGTCTGGGAAGGGCGCTGAGAACTGGCTGCTCAAACTGTCACTGAGGAGATGGTGGAAGGGAAATCGGGCTCCACAGCACAGGCACACGAAGGGTCAAAGTGAAGCTCCTGAAAGTCAAAGCAATTAGAAGAGAAGCAGCAGTGCTTTCCATGTGGGATAAGCTCACTGCAGCCCTGATGCAGCATCCTGTCCACACAAAATCAGCTGCATAACCGACTGATGATTCCTGCAGTGGTTTTTGCTCCATAAAAATCAAGATTAAGAGCAGTTAAATGAATGTTGATAAAACAACTAATTCTTGGAGGTCTTCTGAAAGCCATCCAAGACTTCAGCCACCACTGCTATTTGTTTTCTGTTCTCCAAAGTCACAAGACAGCAAACAGAATTTCTGCATGAGAATCTGCTAAGTGCTAAAAAAACACTCAGCAAAACAGAATGCTAATATATTTACATTATAAAATATATTTAAACATTAGGAGTTCCCACTTTCCACTGAACAGAACTGGAACTTCAGAAAACATGAGTTAAAGCTCAGCTGTGTAAATAACTTCTTCACTCTGGCTGACAGCAAACAGCCCTGCTGCTGGCTCTGCAGTGGGGTGACACTGCCTTAATCCAGGCTTTCAAAAATGCAACAGCCAGCCATCCAGGGCAGAGGTGCCAGAGCATTCCAGGGTTTCATTTAACCCATACACTCCTGAAACTTTACCACTTGTTTAAACAATGTTTTATAATGAAAGAAACTACAATAGTTTTGAGTGCAACAAAACTGAACACACATTTTTGGCTGTGACATACACAATGTCTCAGGTAGGAAGAGTACCAGGAAGCCAAGAGATAAACCCAAACCAAGGCAATTTCCAGCTGGTTATATCTAGCTTGTTTTCCTGCTCTAAGAGAGGCTGTGACTGCTCCATCCCTGGAAGGTGTCCCTGCCCACAGCAGGGGGTGACACTGAATGGTCTTAAAGGTCCCTTCCAACCTAAACCCCCTATGCTTCAGTAGGGAATTTTACAAGTAGGTATCTCACACATAACTACAGCTTTATTCAATGTTTTATGTCTGTTTATCAATGTTTTGTACCGAAACAGCTTTGTAACCCGCATTTACATGGGAACAGAAGCCTCATGGCAACTGCTGTGGTTATCACACAAACGTTTACCCTTCAATATTTAAGTTCATTCAAGCTAATGATACATTTATGCATTAAGAGATGTACTTACAAAGATACCACAGTACATATTCAACTCACGAGACTTAAAATGGTTGTCGACAAAGCCGTAACAGAAACGCTGTCAAAGAAATGAGATTTCAAAGCAAGTGTAACTCACAAAGTCGTCCCCAGAGTCAGCGCCCACCGACGTGATGGACTCCTTGCTGACAGAGCGGGGGATCCGGGCAGGTCCTCCCGGCCGAGGGGCACCCGCTGCCTCCTCGGCGATCTTCTTCTTCAGCTTGGCAAACATTTTACTGCTCCACGGCGCTCAAATACCCAGACCCCTCGGAAAGCCACGACCTCCGACGTTTAATACACTGACACTCTGTTTAAAGCGTCCAGATGCCGAGACTTAATTCCGTGCCTCATCCACTGGTTTACCGCATTTCCAGTTCAATCGAAGCCCTCACGGCCTGACAACACCTGCAAATCAAACAGAACCGGGTTCCACACCAAAAACCCCTCCCGCACGAACCTTTAAAGGAAGCCGAGCGCCCCTCGACATCGCCGCTGCTGCAGCACGTTAAAGGCGGGTGGCCCGTGCAGGGCCCGCAACAACGGCCCGGCGAGGGGGGCCCGGGCGGCCCCCGAGGGCCCGAACCGGACCCGGCCATACCGACCCAGCCCCATCCCAACTCCAGCCCCGGCCCCGACCCCGGCCCCATCCCAACCCAGGACCAACCCCAGCCCCATGTCCTCCCCTCACCGCCCATGGTCGGCCCGGCCCCGCCGCTCCCGCCGCCGCTTCCCCGAGCGCCGCCGACCCGGAAGCGCCGCGCGGGGCGGAAGCGGCGCGGATCCCGCTCCTCCCTCGTCCCGGGCCCGCTCCGCCCTCAGTCCCGGCCCCGCTCCTCCCTCAGCCCCGGCCCTGCTCCGCCCTCGTCGGGGTCCCCCCTCAGTCCCAGCCCCACTCCCACCTGTCCCAGTCCCCCCTCAGCGCCGGCCCCGCTCCTCCTTCGGCCCCGGTTCCTCCTCAGTCCCGGTCACGGCGCTCCCCGTCCCTGGGCGATGCCGAGGAGCCAGCGAGGTGGCCGGGCCGGGCTCGGGCAGGGCCTGCGCTGACAGACACGCTACTTCCTCCACACACACCCAGAGCAGCGGCAGAGGCGCCTCTGGCTTCACACGGCTCCGGCGATTACACAAAAAAAGTCCATTTGGTCCAAAAAAGTTTATTTATATATCTCTATATATTTCAAGGAAAATATCTGTTTTTACCAAAATACGATATACAGGCACACAGCTGTAAAATAACTTTAAACCAATTCACTATAAAATTACTTTTGGTAATAAATAATCCGATTCTCAGAGAGCCAAAATGCTGCCTGCACCTCTGCAGCCGTGCTGCCCGAGGCGCGGTCCCTCTGCACTCCTAGGGCGCTCGCAAACGCTCCCACCTGCGCTCCCCTCTGTGCTCCCCTCTCCTTCTCGCTGGGCCGGGCCCAGGGCAGAAGCAACTTGTGCTTTTCAGCCTGCGTGAGGCGGAATCCTGCTCCCAACAAACCACTCCAACAGAGAAACCATCATAAACCCGTGCCAAAAGTGACCTGCGGAGCCAGTGGGGCAGATCCTCCCAGCAGGTTCATCTGGAGGAACAGCTGCTGGTACAGGGCTGGTGAGATCTGCTCTGCTCGGGGGTCCGGCGGGCCAGAGAGCTGCACTGGGCTCTGCTCACACTGGGAATAAAACCAGGAACAAAACACCTACGTGTGCAACTGGGCAGAATTCAGAGACAGTCCTTAATCCCCCAAAATGTCAGTCAGATTCAGAAATCTCAAACTAAATCTCCTCTGTCTTGGCACAGTAATGGTTTAGAGGGGAAAACAAGAAGTGTCTGTCACTCTAAATCTAAAGCAGTTACATGTCTGATGTGTTCCTCCCCTGCTCCACTAGTGGACACCCAGATCTCCAAAGCACCAGCAATACATTTGATCACAGAACAGTATTGCTCTAAAAGTCAGGTATCACCAAGGTAAGAGAGCCCCCTCAGGAGTGTGTAACCTGCTCTGCAGAGCCTGACCGTACCGAGGTGCACAGAGCAGCTCTGAGCTCTCTAGATTCGATTTTTCCCTTGCTCATCCAACTGCCCCTGCCTGTGGAGCTCCCTCAGCCCCGGGGGCAGCCCCAGCACCACCAGGACTGGGCAAGGCTGCACCACTGAGCTGCACGTGGACACTGACTGAGGAACTGGACACAGATACAGCTTTTACAAAAGAAGCCTCAAGACAAAACAGTTGTTCAGACAGATGCCAAGATTTTTAGCTTCTGTGAAGGAGCAGACTTGCAGCACAGCACGGTTACAGCACATGGGAGGTGGCGGGGTAGGACCAGGGATGCATCTTGGAGCAGCACTTCCATCCCATCCTTAGGGGAGAAGCCTGACCAGGGCTTACTCAGGATGTACCTTTTGAAGATGATTATTTGGAACCTGATTTCCTGTTGTCCCCATCTATTTCCTGTGATCCTTAAAAGACATCTCTGCACATCTCCCTGGGGAACAGTCTTGAGAGGTTTAGTCAGTCATGACTTGACAGACATTATTTGATGAACTACTCAAAGAAACATCCTGGAACTTCTCAAGAAAGCACTCCAGGGAGCAAGCCCCATTTGCACAGCTCATGGAAGTTAGTGCTTCATTTACCTTGAACATGAAGCAAAATGACACATCGCATCCCAACAGCCACTAAAAACCAGAGCATTAAAGACTCATAACCCTGTATTCCCCTGTCACTGTTATTTTGAGAAGTCAAAGGGGAAGAAAAGGCAACAGCAGTAACTTTGGCAGGATGTTCCAAAGCCAGTTTGAGCAGGAGCACAAACAGGTGCCTACTGTGGGAGCAGGATTCATCTGAGCACACCACATGCAGGGAATAGGGAGCCAGGCAGGAGCAGTTTCAAAAGGACCCAGTTGGTCCAGTTCACCTTCTCCTCTCAATGTATTACATGCAGAATTTATCCCTTTGATTTGGCATTGCCTGGTGCTGGCAAGTCTTCTCCGTTAATATAAGCAATAAAGATACATGGAGAAAGAGAGAGCGAGACAAGAGGGAAGGCATCAGGCTTGAGAAGAAAAGGATTTGCTCTCTTCTCACTTAAAAATGGTTCAATCTTTGCTTTGCGTCCACACTGCGGACTGCGAGATACAGAAACCAGATTTTCTTCAGTACACACAAGCATACACCGAGAGGTACCTACGACCATAGCACAGAGCACACAGTAGCACAAGTTCAGAATGACTGAGTTCAAACAAGACAAGCTTTTACTTGGAGGGGAAAATATCAACATTTTCATCTTGAATGCAGTTGCTTTGGGTGGGAAGGGAGGTGGCTGGCTCAAAATCCAAGACCAGACACTCATCCTAACTACAGCTAGAGCAGACAGAGGGTAAGAGCCCTTCGCTTACACAGTACAATTCCGTACTCCTTGCAACACAACAGAGTGACATCTTTATCTCTGAACATCCCTGCCAGCATTGGACCTTCTAACAAAGACCAGCAGGTAAGAGGAGAATGAGGAACCTCAAGAATGAATTTGTCACTTTGACAGTCATCACTGATAAGTACAATTTCTGAATTCATTTTCAAGGCCTGCATTCCCCTCCTACATTCCAGCTTCTTCAGGGCTTTTGGTTCTGTTTTTAGAAAGTGCATTTTCCTCTGATGAGATCTACCTTGGCAACAAGCAAACATAACCTCCTTGAAGGGTTGCAAAGTGGAGTAGAAGCCTCTCAGGTCAAAAGTAAGGACTCCCCACATCAGCCTGACTAAAATGAAGGTGGGACCACCAAGGCTTTCCCAGTCAGTTCACAAGCCCATACAAGTGGAATTATCATCATCATTCCTGTGCTTGGAAACAGCATACTGTTTTCCACATAGATGGAACCAAAATGAGAACAGCTTCATCAAAGCAAAAGCTAAAGCAAAGCAAAAGCATCTGGGTGGAAGGCAGTGAGCTGGGGAAAACTCAATTCCCTTTTTGCATGCAAGCTGAACACTGCTGGGGGAAAGAACAGCAGGCAGGGCAACAAATAACCAGCCTCTCATTCGCTGCTGCATTAAAGGCTTCCTGCATCTTCAGCTCCCACATACAACCCCATGTTTTAGCAACTGGGGACCTCCTGCCAGGCAGAAAGGCAGAGATCAGCTTCATAGTTAACATATGCATGTTACCCTTAATCCATACAGAAGTACCCATTCCCCTGGCTAACTAAGGGCTCCTGTACCTCCAATCTCTTACCAATTGCTTCAAGGTCCAAGAGTAAACCCCTGGAAAGAGCAAATTACACTGGCATAAGAGCTATAACCTTTACAACCACAAATGATCTGCAGCACCTTGTGGAATCCACCCGAAATGGCGTATGTGTGTATATATAAATCTTGTATATAGACATTGTAGTGGTTCATTCTTTTTAATACATATACAAGTACCTATACATATATACATATTTACAATTTACACCAGCCAGTAGATGTATGTGTACTGTACATACACACACAAACGCCGAGAACACACATGCACACACACAAACACACACTCGTTACAACAAACTCCACAGCCTGGGAAAGGAAGTCCTGCCAGAGTCCAAAGGGCAGCACCAAGTTGGGGGGCTCAATGTACCAGCTTCAAGACTGCCTAGGACAAACACGAGCATTCACAGGATTTTGTACACTTGGGAAATAAAGAATGGATGGCACAAGCTTCAGCCCAGCTACAAAGAACCTTCATGCAAACTCCCCAGCTACAATCCAGCCACTGCTGCTGTTCCATACTGTGCCCTCAGCTGAACGGACCCAGCAGTGCTGCTGTGGCTTAGATCATCCCCTGGGTGATGGCCCTGCACACAGGTCTGCCACACCAAGGTAGTCAACAAGTTCTGCTTTGTTTTCACCTGAACACAGAGGCTGGGCTGGGGTTCAACAAAAAGCACTGACCAGACCTGTCCTTTCACTTCTTTTCTAGCAGCCCATGGAACAGCGGCAATAGATTTCTTTATTTAATAAAGTATCTCCATTTCCTTCCAGCCCATACCTGTACTTAGAGAAGCCCCCAGAGCTCCTCTATCCCTGCAGGGCAGCAGCACAGCCCCAGATGAGCCAGCCAGCTCTTTTCCCAGCAGCCAGGACAGCCTTCCCCAGAGGCCACTGTCCTCCTGCACTGCCACACTGCGGGGACGGGCTGGGCAGCCACAGGGCAGGGCTGAGCTGCAGGGGGGGCATGCAAAACATCCATGGGGGTATGGAGCTCCCACTTGGCTTAACCTGCAAGGGGAACATCAGCACCTCTCCTGGGGCACAGGGATCCAGCACAGGGGGACCGGACACACGGGTGATGGGAAGGGCTCATACTCAGCACTGTACAGGACGTCCTTTCAGCTCCTTTCAGGGAGTGGTCACACGTTCCACCCACACACAGAAAGGAGAGGTAACACCTGCTGGAAATGTCAGAATTTCTACATAGTACCTCAAAATAAAGAATGCCCCCTCCTCCTGTGGCAGCAACACAAATGGCAAGATGCCCCACAGGACAGTGAGAGGTGGGGGCCAGCCTTCGGGGTTTGCAATTTGACCACAAGCCCAACCAGGTCCTTGGCCAGCAGGACACAGTTCATAGAGAAAACTGCTGTGTCCAATTTATAGGGAGCATTAAGTATCTTTACAACTTCACTTCAAAGCCACTGCTCCAAATGCAACTTACTGTCCACAGTTTTGTCTCCTCACTTGTCTAAGACTGAAAAAATATATTTGTTATGAAGGACTCTGTTATTGCTATTGTTGGCTTGCACTGTGTGGTTCCATCTCTACCATTTCAAATCCAAACTCTTTGGGGATAAAATATTGGTTTTTCTGTTGATTTTTTTCCAATTTCTTAAAATTGTATAAAAATAAAGGATTTCCACAAATGTGGGCTAAAGGTAACCAATAGTATTTCTATGTTTAGGATCAGCTGTTGGAAATGTGGTTGACAGCCACAAGACCAGAAATAAACCTCTAGTGATTCTTTAGTCCAACATTTAAAAGACATGAAAACTTCTGCTTATAAAATTGACCCCATACAGAATGGAACAGCTCAACTAACAGCTGTTTATTATTACTTTTTAAAATAATGGTCCTAAATTTAAAAATAAAATCAAGTACTTCCTTTTATGATTTTCACATTATAAAACTGCACCATTCAAAATCTGTGGCCAGGGAAACCCCTTTGCAATAAGACAGTTTCTTTTAATAGTCATCGAGGGTGTTTTCCAGGAAAACATTCCTAACATCCAGTATGGAAGCCAGCTCCAAAATGTGCTTTTGGAGGTGAGGGTTCTCCACCGTTTCATCTCTTGGCAGCTGAGGGTAAGATTCGGGATAATTTCGAGTCTCCTGCTAGAGGACAGTGAAAACAGAGAGAATCAGACACTCATTTCTTTCATAGCCTTTACAAAGAAGACTGCAACAGGCCAATTTCACACTGTCTGTTCAGAATGGCAGGGAGAGAAAACGTTCTGGAAGTTTCGGTTTTCTGCTTCCATTCACTCAGAGATGGTTATAGAGGGGATACAAATGACCATTAATCTGAGATGGTTATTGGTATGTCCACAGAAACCTTGCAAAAAAAACCCCAACAAAACAAAAAACAAACAAACAAAACCCAACAAACAAACAAAAAAACACCACACACAAACCAAAACAAAAAAATCCACTAAAAAAAGACAAAAATATTTCACATGTACTCACCTACCTACCAGGCTTGTGGTCATTTCTTGAAATTACAGACATGTAAGCATCTCCACTGGGAGACTTATCTCATCGTAAAACAAATGTCTAAGACACTGGGGGCAAATCTCTCCCCATTAACACAGACGAGTTCCTTTTCCCTGATACCAGAGTGGCCCAGGTAGCTGCTTTAGGCTGGGAGAGCTGCTGGATGTCTGCAGTTCCACAAATGACTACTGCACCTTTCTGTGCTCAACTCCCATTTCTTCCTGCAGTGTTTAAAATGGAGCAGGCAGTTCATATGCCAACACTCACATACATAAAATGGTGTAGATCCAGCAGCAGACTTCACTGTTGGCACAGCTTTAACCAACAGGGAGGAAAAATACCATCCTCCTGTTTAGCTTATTCATTTACACTTCAAAGACCTTTCAAAACCCATTCACATTAGAACACATTCAGCAATAATGTCCCACTCCTCCCCACTTCCTCTTATATTCTTGTTCTACACCTTTTTAGTTGTGTAGAAATAATAATCTTGAATTATTAAGATAAATTTTTCTAGCAGATACATCTGGTCAGAGTGACATAAATGAACTAGAGTGTGTCTGCTGTGATTTATGTGCAGGACTAAGGCTCCAGCAAGTGAAAGCTTTGTGCCTCTGGAGAGACACAAAGGCCCAGCCTCAGTGCAAGGGGTAGGAATCAGCATGTGAGCATCAGTCTCCTTTCTGCAGCCCCCGGGATTTGCTGAGCCCTCAGCGCCCCAGCCCTGAGCCAGTGCAGTCCCACCTGCACTGGGCTGTGCTCCCCACAGAGCCACAGACACCCCTCCGTACCCGGAAGATTTTGTGCATCCTCATTGTGGCCGAGCAGAAGATAAATCTTGTGAGAAGCAAGCGAAGAAATTCATCCCCAAAAAACTGAAGAAAGGATTGATCTGTAGAGAAGGCAAGGAAAGCTCAGTTTACAAAGGTTTAAAAAAAACCCCTTACAAAAGGTTGAGCTGTGGCTGCCGAGGCCCCCACCTATGGAGCGGGAGTGGGTGAGGAGCTGGGCAATATCCCGGTTGATTTTCCGAAGGTACTCTTGGCACTTCTCCCACAGTCCTCGGCGCATGCTTGACAATCCAGAGACAAACAGGAATGCCATTAAGGGATTGTTCAGAAAGAGTGTGAAGAGGCTACCCCGCTGAGACTGATCTAAAAGGAAAAATAGATCAATAAACAAAGAGATACATTTGGCACATGAAACAGAAACGCTGTCCCTGCTGCAGAAAGAGGCACTCACCCGCTAAACAACAGAGCAACTACTCCTCTCTGTCAGTGACACCTTCTCCTGTGGAGACCTGATCAGGGACTGGCAGTAACGCCTTGCTGGGGACGTGCATTAACACAAGACTCCTAAATTGACTCTGCTCCCTCTCTGGACTAATAAAGCTGCCCCAAGTGCTAAAACCCACCATCATCCCGCGCTGGGATGGCAATTTCCTCAGTTTCTGCGTAGGAGAAGCTTTGCTCCTACCACTTGTTGGAGCTTTCTGTAGAAATATCACCAGTGTTAGAATAAATGACTTACCATAAACAGTAAAGAAACTTTATCGTATCACTTCAGCAACTGTTACCCTGATTTAGGGGTTACACAGCAGTGAAAAGCTGTCTGTTCCCTAGGAATCTAACTTCTAATTGTTTGGGATAGATACATGATGCATCTGCAGCTTGTTGGGAAATGCAGTACTGCACATACCTTGTAAAGCTTTTGGATATGCTGTTGGAGAAAGCAAGCACACCAATGGTTGTCCAAATAAGTTTGTGAAATTCTGTAACAGATAAGAGTTTTGAAGTATGGATGGTCACTTTGCTTGCCTTGAATATTCCAGCAGGTCAAGGGTACAAGTCCTATTAACAACAGACACCAATGCCCCTCACACAGCTCAGCATCTGCAGTGAGCCTGACAAGTTCACTTAGAGCACAGCACAGAAGGAATATAACCCACTACATTTTAAAGGAATTGCAGTTCTCTCATTTTACTGTCACAAATGGCAGACACTGATTTCATGGTACTAATATGTTACTTGAAAAAAAATCCTATTGTGCAGTAAAAGCCATTGGCCTTCAGGCCAAAACAGCTCTTGCACCTTCCCTCAACACCAACTGAACTGTTCAGTCAAAGTCATTTCTTTTCTCTTTCCTTTCTAGCAGGAGGAGCTATGTCTGGTGCAACAGGAAGGCCCAGAGAAGGAAAGTTTTAAAATGAGTTTCCTTTAAAGCATGTATGTCACAACCTTAATATCCACTGTACTGAACCTCATTTTAAAATACTCATTTCATGCCCCCGGCACCCCCACCTTAAATATTGCCTAAGTGTCCTGCTGCACAAGGGTTTCTCCAGAACCTCAAACACCCCCATTGTACACTTTCAGCAACATTTACCTGATAACAGTCCTACTGTGTGGCTGTCTGGTGGAAATAATTATCACAAAGGGGAAAAAAAAAAACCAAAAATCATTTATACAACCTCATCAGCTGTCACCAGAACAGCCTTCTTAACACTGCAGGCATGCAAAGCCATAGAAAATGCGATTGTGTCTACACCCTCTGAAAGCACAGACTCCAACCATTGCAGCCAGAGCACACAGGTGCCACACACACATCTGCACACTGGGTTCTTAACACTGTCAGGTTGTAAGACACACAACACCACAAGTATTTGCTCGTATAGAAGCAAAAAAACTAATTTTTAATTCCTTCAGGCCTCTGTCTAATTCAAATAGAACTTTCCCTTCTGTGCAGTACATGTCAGTTAAATTAGTTTTACAGATTATTAAAGAGAGCAATCTAGTCTAATCAAAATAAAACACTTCCTATCTCTGACAGAGTGCTGACTAGTCCTAAAAACCCTTCATTAGGAGCCCAGGGAAGATTGATAATGCTGGATACTAAGGTTTGGTCTCCAACAAAGGACCAAAGACTATTCCCTTGCAGACAGTAACTACAGGTCAGCCCAGGAACTGGTGAAACTCAACTACAGAGAAACATTTCAAACTGCAGGAGTCACCCCAGACACTGCTGGTTTGAACTGGACACACACTGGCAGGTTTCACTTCTCCAGTAACTCCCCATGCTCAGTTTCCATGAGCAGATTGACACGTTTAATTGCATCTTGTATCACTCAGTTAGAGACCAAAGCAGATTTGCCACCAGCAAAAGCAACACTGCATTTACAGATGGCAACAGCAAACCCGGGTGTCTCAGCACTGTGCCACTCACTGCACATCTGGGAGCACTCTGGACTGTCCCAGCAGGTTAAACCAACACAACCAGTGAGTCCTGCACCAGGGAGAGACTCCACAGCCCAACCCAGACCATGCTCTTTGGAAGGGAGGTGCTCCTGCACGGGAGCCAGGAGGCACTGACTGCCAGGTCTCAGCTAAACATCAGGATTCACTCATGACCATCCTGCTCCTGACTTCCCCAGGAAGGAGCTGTGGGATACATGGAACAAAGGACCCAGAGCACCTCCAGCCATGGCTGGGAGCAGAGGGCCCCGTGGTGCACCAGGAAAACCTGCCCTGCAGGCCAGGTGTTGACAGCAGCTCTGGATAAGGAATGCATGGACAACTCCAATAAGGATAATCCACATTTCTGTTTCAAAATTGACTGCTTCTATACCTCAGCATTCAAGTTCCTCTCCAAAGCATTGCTGCTTTTTACAATGTATACTCTTTTGAAAAAGAACTACCGGTCATCTCCCAAAGAAGTCACATCACATGTAGCCTTTGCTAAGCTGAGTCTTTATACCACATCCCTGACAAAGGCCTTGCAATCTCACTGGCTGGAGGTTTGGGTTTGGTTTGGTTTGATTTTAAGTCTTTGCATTTGCCCATGATCCACAATCCCAGACAACCACAGCTACAGGAAGATACTGATCTAAAAATATCATTTCATCCACATATGCAGTGGTAACCTTCAGGAACACACACCCATCTATATTTAAATGGAAGTGTTAAAAAAAAAATCACGTCTTTCAGTAGATATGCAGTTATCTTCCACTTTCAGCTAAATATACAGGGGAGGAAGCTGTTCAAGTGCCAGTGATGTGACAAACCGGCAAGTCACTTCCTGGCAGTCCTGCCTGTCAGCCGTGCAGAGGGGCAGGACAGGATGGGCAGGGTGCAGGGGGTGCCTGGGGAGGGCAGGGCTGGCTGCAGGGACGTGTGAGCAGCCCCTGCTCCTGCAGTGACATTTAAATGTCAGGAGAGCTCCTGTCCTAGCAGGAAACATCAGAGCAGCCACGTGGAAAAAAGGCAGAACCGACTTCAACTTCCCACAGGGTTGCACAGAGCCTCTTTGCTCGTGCCAGCACTTGAGCAAAGCCCCCCCCAGCCCAGCAGGGACAGTGCCACGACAGCCCTGCCAGGGCACTGTGGGGACAGGGACCCCAGCAGGCACAGCACAGTGACAGGCAGGAGTGTACCAGGGCTAGGAAACACTGACCTGGAGAGCTCTGCCACGGACCTTCGGTGGGAAACAGGACAGGACACCCGAACCCATCCCCACACTCCTGCCTGCCTGTGTCTGGTGGCACGAGATGGGGAAGGTGAACTCACTGCTGAAATGCTGACCACACTTCTTTTCAGACCCCTGACAGCTGTGCCCACACTGCTCTGACCTGGGGCAGAGCTCCTGGCAGACACTTCTATAATCCTACCCTGCAATACTGCCAGAGCTCCCGTTTCTGTGCTCCTTCCACACGGGCAGAGCTGCTCTGCTCTCCCACCAGCTGCCCTGTGCTGAACAGACTCAGCCCTGGTGGCTTTTACACTACTGACAGTCAGTTCACTGCAGGGCAAGAAAACACACTCTATGGAGGTTACAGTTTTGCTTACTGCGTGTCCACATGCCCACAAAATCTAAAGAAAATGTTATTAACAAATTTAAACAATACGGAGAGAAAATTCTACTTAAACACTTGATAGTTGTTCTCAGAAGAGCTGCAAATCTACATGTGGAAACCAGACACCCCAAACAGATCCTTTGCTCTAAGCTGTCCACAGAACCCCAGTCTGTCCACAGCTGTACCTGAATTAAGGACCACCAGGAAACCCTTACTCTCATATAGAGATGATCCACTTGACATCTTTCAGCAATTCTATAGAGAGAATGGTGTTAAAAACCTAAAACAAAAATCCCAAACCCAAGCCACACTTGTCCCCCTGAAAGAAAACAAACAGCCCCAATGTTATACTGGAATGGATGTCCAGAAAGAGAAGAGGAAAATAAATCCCTACCAAATGGTCATTTTCTCAGAAAGTAAAGTAAATCATTCCAATTGTGTTTCCCTCCTGTTAAGTGGGGAAGGGAATTTAATAAAAAGCAGATTTGCTCTGAAACACAGTGTGGTGAACTTAAATGCAGTGGTGCTTAAAAAGCCCTCTGAGATACATTACAGTACAACACAGCAAAGACCCAAAGGAGAGGCCAGAGCATCACTGGACAGTCAGGCAGGAGCTCCCTGGCTCAGGACAGAGCTGCCCTGAGTGGCACTGAGCACTGATACAGTCCCTCTCCTTGGCCAGCAAATGCCTTTAGAACAAAGAGCACAGCCTGTGCACACCGAACAAGGCACAGGCTCCTCTGGCCACTAGACGTCCCTGTTCCTCCTCTGAAACACAGCTGAGGATGTTCCCTTTCCTCACTGCACATAATGGAGCTATAAAAAGGAAGGCAGAAGTGGCACTTTCCCCAGATATAGAACGTTCTTATTACCCCATTCATGAATGAAATAAACGTGTAATGCTCTCCAGATTCAGCTGGCCACTAAGAGTGCAATGCCTGCTTCTGTATTACCCGAACTGCAGATTCCCAGAGGTGATTTGGCATGGAGCAACTCTACTGTAAGTCCAGAGCACCCTAGGAAGGAGGCTCAGTGTCCAAGCAAACACCACTCTACAGTAACACTGGATGCTAATTTGAGTCTTGTTACTTCCTTGGTTCAGACAGAGACACCCCGTGTTTTACAAGATCAGGCTCAATGCTTTGACTCCCTTCTGTTGCTTAAAAGCAACTGAGTGTTGGATGACTGGAAAAAAGAAAAGCACATTAGTTATCTCCCTCCCCCATGCACACACACCAAGATTTTTCTTTGGTATAAAACAAAAATAAACCTCCCACCAGAGACCTTGGAAATCTTGAACCTTTTTTCCCTCCAGGAGGATTTATTACTTTCCAATGAGCGGCTGTTCATGTGCTTCTCCTTCTTGTTCCTATTCATAGGGTCAGATCCTGACTAGCATGCACAACCTCAAAAGAAAAGAAAGACTGAATACAAACTGTTTAAAAAAAATAGCCTGTTAAAAGTGTAAGCTAACTAGGGGTTGGCACTGTATCCTACCACACGAGGAGCTGCCTTCAAGGGTCTCACCTTATAGGCGACGCTGTTGGAGGAGTCCACGATGATGAACAGGGGCTTTCTGGTGAAAGGGTAGAGATCTCCAGGGTGGAGGCTGGAAAGAGAACGGGATGCCTCACAGAGCACTAGAACTGCTCAGCCACACAGTGCCCACATCCAGATAAAAAACAAGCAGATTCCCTATGCCCAAGTCTCCAGATTCATCCTCAGAGAGTAACTGCACAACCAACTTGGTATTCTCTATGATATGGGCTATGGGACCTGTTCAAGAGAGGTTTATCTTCTTGAGACAGTATCCATCCATAACCTGAAGTTTGCCAGTAATTAAGAATTTATATTAAGTCAGTGAAATACTTTTGAAGTGTTTAAATCATCATTTAAAGTTGCAGATTCATGTCTAAGTGCTCAACGTCAAGCCGATGTCCATTATGATGTCCTGCACCAAGGAGTTTGAATTCCAGAGGCTTTGATGCCTTTTCTCTGTCAAAGACAAACTCTCCTGAACCTGTCCCTCTGTCACACTCACCAGTGCATCTCCTTGTACGACTGGTTCCTCTTGTGGATAGCGTCCCCATTGATGATGTCCCGGTTGCTGTTTGTCAGAACACCCCCGAAGTCGTAGGGACCTGCAGGTGGGGCACAGAGAGCTCAGGTGAGCAGGGGACGCTCCCCTCTGACACATCTGAGGAGTGGATGAAAGGGAGGAGGCAACGACAAACCCCAGACAACTAAAGGAATCTGCACTACCGTGGTTGTGAGGAGGGGACAGAGGAATGTGGAGCCCTTACTGACTAAGTATTCCATTTCACACCTTCTTAGCAGTTTCAGCATCAAACAGAAGCAAGCAGTGCAACTTCAGAACTTCTAATTTAATGATTCACTATTTACCCACAAACATAATACAGAATATTCAGATATTGGCTCTTGTTACACTATAGAGCAAAAAGATTAAAACCCATTACACATCTGATACAGGAAAATCAATACTTTTGTAAAATTACTGTATGAGTTTGCAAATTTCAGATTCAGAATTTGATAAAAAAATAAGGCTGAATGAATAAAAAAGAATGGATACACTACTGTCATCTGCAGTTCTAACACTGCAAAGGGGAGAAGAGAGAGCTCAGAGAATGACAAAAGGACAAAACAGATTTAACCAGATTTCAAATCTGCAGCATTCAGATCTCAAGATTTTCTGCAGCTTTAAGATTTCAAAGTCAGAATTCCCAATTTTCACATGCACACACCTGCATACATGTTCCCTTGGTAAGCTAACAAAGTTTGCTCAACTGAGCTACCCCCTGACTGTCTATGGAGAGCAAAGATGAAAGCAGTGGCCATAAAAAATATCAAATCCTACAAGATATCAGCATATGTTTCTGCCAATGGTATGGATATGAAATGTCACTAACATTAGCAAAATAAAGCATTAGGGTTTCCTCATTCTGTTATACATTTGCAGAGTTGGTTGACCCCTATTTGGCCACCAAATGCAATTTTTTCAGGTTTGGATACAAGGCACCTTTCCACTTTAAGGGAAGCTTTGGGGATACAAAATCAGGAACAGAACACACATTAATTGATCACTGTTACAAACATCTCACATGGTCTGCCAAACACAAAGGGCTTGCAGGTGACAGACAGTGCCACTTGCAGCTGCTGTCCCTTTTAATAAGGCAGAGCTCTGGGCAGACCACAGCACCTTATTAAAAGGTTGCAGTTGTGATGGGAGTCGCTGAAGGAAAGCTGCACTCACTGCAGCTCTTCAGGTGACTGAGCCTGATGCCTCCACCACAAGGTCTCAAGCTGAAACAACACATGCAGTGAGGTGGACGCTCCACAGGCTTTGGAGAACACGCCTCAGTTAGAACCTACCAAGCTGCAGCAAGTAGTAAAATGTTAAAAGCATTTTTAAAAAATCACTGCCACAATCCAAAGCTGACAGGGATTTTTTTTCTTTTAACATTTTGAGAGCTCTATAAATCATGCACTGGGAAGGACAAGGCATGCATCTTATAAAGGAATGCAAGTCTCAAACAGATGAGGTTTGTACAATATTTAGGATGTTAAAAAGTTTTGATTTTTTTTTTTCTTGAATGATACAAACAGATCTTTGGACTGTGTTTACTTTAGCCAACCAGTTTTCAGCTTTTGCATTGCAGCTGCATCCAAATATTCTGCTAGATTCCAAAGAACAGGAGGATGAGGTGAGGGGAATTGTCAAGAATCATGAGAAGGGCTTGAATTGTCAGGTTAAGGAGCGTGCAAATAACCAGTCCCTGCTGCTGCTTCAGCCCTTTCACCACCCATCTCCTGGTGCTGGGGATTGGAAAGAAGCACAAAGTGCCACCGAGCCATTGTACGAACTTTGCACTGATGCATCAGCTGAGCCACGGGGTCTGCAAAATTGAGGAAGCTATTAGTACTTTAGATGCATCAAACACTGGATGTGTCCTTTGAAAAGTTCTCAGGTTAATGCACACTAATTAAAACACAAAGAATTCATTATTGTTTGGGGAAAAAAAAGGCTATCTTACTAAGTAGACAGGAGAATCAAATTGACTTGTCTTTTGAAAGGAGCTTTGTGACATCTTTCTTGGTCACTTGTCCTGGAACATAAAGAGAATTCAAGCCCTGTTCATGACAGGGAGCATTCCTTTATTGTACCTTCACTATCCGAACGACCTGCTGGGAACACGCCCGTGGCAGACAGGTAGATCAGCAGCACACTGTTTGCAGGCAGCTCCTGGAATCCAGACGAGGAGAGCGGCAAGGGAAGAAAGGTGCAAGTTTATTTTTATATTCAACCATCACCTTCCTAAATCCATTGTCATGGTAATTGTGCTAACCCTGCTTCTGGCTTCCCCCCACTCTGTTCTCTGTACCTGCACATGCCCTGCCCCACCACAGACACCCTCCACACAGGGCACTGCACAGACAAGGGCCATCCGATCGTGTCTCTAACTGTTCTCCACACAGACCTCTAGCTGATACCAGAGGTCCAAGTAGCACTGAAAAAGCATCTTCTTTCACACAGACTCTCTTCCTATGTAGCCAGACCTGAGGCGGTCCACAATCCATGTAGACCCTAACTCCCAAACATTTCACAAAGGAGGGTTTGTTTCCAAATAGCCCAGAGTCTGCAACATCTGCCTCTTCCCCTTGACCCTTCTCAGCTGGCCAACAAGCACAACACATCCAGGTTTCTGTATAGCCCTGTAAAAGGAATCTATTTTCCCCCTTTCTAAGGGGCAGTTTGCACGAGGGAACAGATGCTTTTGGCTTCTGCCAAAGGCTGAGCATGCAGGCACCGAAAATTCTAAGAAGTAAGGATGCACTTCCTGCACCTCATCAGCTGTTTCTTGAAACAAAGTGAAACTTCTTTTTTATAGGATTTGCATTTTGGTTTCACTACTGAATCCTAAGTTGCTGACTTGTACAGCCAGATTTGAGTATAATGAGCCCAGCAACTTTGATAAATTAAGGGCAGCAACAGTACTAAAAAAAATCTGTAAATGTGTAGATTCCTGGCTTGAAGGAGAGCAGTGGGTAAGAAAATAAGGCAGGCAGATAAAAATACAGCTTGTGCAGGATATAGTTCGAATGGGAGGACTGGACATTTAGCAGCTGTACAGTGCTGAAGAGCAACACCTTCCTGAGGCACTTCCCTGATTTTGGATTATGTTTGGCATGACATGAAGTAAAAGAACAACTTTAAAATTTTTCTCTTCTCCAGATCAGTGCAGATCCAAATTTTATGCAGTGTCATACACCATTCTGCATTATTTTTTCTTACAAATAAATTCACCAATTTCACAAACCTTAAATGATGCTGCTAAGAATGTATATAGCTGGCTAAAAGTTGGTTTATAAAGCAGATATTTATGGGGGTTTTCCCTCCTGGCTGGTTTCTCTGTTGACTCCTGTTAAAACAAACAAACAAACAAACAAAAGGACAACTCAAAAAAAATCCCCAAAAGCAAGATATTATCAAAGCAGTTTCAAAAACCCTCTACATTTCTATTTATTCATCTCCAACACACTTCCTACACAAAAAGTCTGCTCATGATGCATTTCCCAGTTCACAGTAAGGCAAGAAGCACAGTATTTGAACCAGAACTTTGCGTTATCCATCATTTAAACTTCTTACCTAAATCTTTCTTCCTCTCTAAAGCATCACCCAAGAAACAAGTGACAAAAACTACTCTTAATCTCAAATAAATAAATTAAAATCTTCATATTTCCTTTAGCCTCAAGATAAAATAATTTTATGCTTTCTCTGCAGAGGATATTAGCTTTCGGATGACTTAGCAAGCTGATGAGCCCAGGGATGAGCTGCTCTTCACTAACTTCTAGAAGTGACACCACCTTTACTAACCTGCTCTGCACAGTGACAATACTGAAGGAATATACTATTTAAAACAAAACAAAGATCCAGTTCAGGTCAGTTGCCAGGTCTGTCACTGAAGTGGGACCCACCTGCATGCCAGGTTTGTTCATCTGTGATGCCAGGTTCATTGGTTCCCTCTCCAAGGCTTGCAGCATTCGGAACATGTCGACTGTTAACTCACTGAACTTGACCTGCAAGACAGTCAGTTTATTCTGCCAGACAGACACTGAACAGCATTTCTTTGAATTATCCAGGTAAGAGACTCCACTGCATACCAGACAGACCATTCTCTCTCCCTCAGGGATCTGTCAGTGCCCTCTTTGAATCGCCAAATTGTTATCTACTTAATTGACATGACGAATATAAGCAGCAAGAGGTCAGTACCACAGGTCTAATATCTAACATTTCATTTTTAGCTCCTATTTCTGAGAACCTCTTCTGTTTGATGTCATTGTTACTATCACAATGAAAATATTTTAGTGTTCCCCTCTATTGGAATCTCTGTTGTACCATCAGAAGGAATGCCATGGGGGAACTCCAAAGATGTACACCCAAGTGTCCAGAATTTCTTTTACCTGGTTGTTGCAGTTGCCAATAATCAGGGCATCTGCCAGAGCAAGCTGTCCCACTATCATGCCCTGCTCCAGCATTGGAGCTCCCGTCTCAGACAGCCTGTTAGAGGTGATTACAATGGTGTTGTCATCATTCAAAACCATGACAGGGTCTGCCTAAAAAAAGCAACCAGAATAAATCAGGAATTCAGAAAACATACAGATTCACAGTCAGAGAAAAGTCCAAAGGTCCCACCACTTACAGGAAACATTTCATAACTGAGGTAGATTTTTTAATTCTTTTGCCATCCATATATTTGTATATTTGCATGCAGGCAACAGGACAATGCCTCACACATGGAAAGGCAAAGTTCTTGGGGAGTGCAAGAAATACACAGCACGAGCACAGGAAGGAACAGCAAACAGACAAGCCTCTAATGATACGGACTCTGCTTCAGCTTCTTTATGCCTGAGGAGCCAAATACCATCAACAACCTTGCAAATTCACACAGAATAAACTAAATACTTCTATAATTCAGAATAACTGCCCTATTTTAGTTTGCCTTCTCTTCCTGAAAATGAATAGCAAAGGAGGTGAGTGAATGGTGATGCTGCCACCCATTCTTTAAATACTCACATTATGGGCTGTCACATGAACGTGTCAGTGATTAAATGGGACAGGCACACTGTCCCTGCCCCTGCCTTACCTGAGGGGGTGATGCAGGACCACTTCAGAGAACTAGACAGAAAATCCTACTTTGGAACAAACAACTACAAGGAACTGGTATTCTCACCTCAATAAATGCTGCTACTTCCTGAAGAACCAGGTTCCACTCCACCTGATCTTCAGTATTAAAACGATGAGTGTAGTCTTCAATTTCATCTGACAGCTCCTGATGTAGACAGTGCAGAGACAGACACAGTCACTTCTTAAACTGTGAGTTTAACAGGCAGGCAGTACCTTTACATTTGGTTAGCTGTGCTGGCCTTTAGGAATAACAAATAAATCAATTCCTCGAGAACATATGCAGCGCACTTCTGACTAACATGCCAGCCAAAATGTGCTCTTTCAGCAGACAGAATGCCAATGCTGCACTCAGTCTTGGCAATGCAAATTGTCTTTTAAGTAGGTCCAAATGCAAAGAATATCTGGAGTTAAGTATAACTATCCCACTCTCATGCAGCTCTGTCTCTGGTTATTACCATAAGCTACGGATACCAAGGACTCAAATTTCAGCTTACAAATGACTTTAAATACACTGAGAAAGGGAATGGGGTGGCTGTTTCAGCTGCTGCCAAGCTAAGCTAGCAGTTCAGGGGAGCTGAGACACAGAGACAGCAATGCAACCTACACAAAACTGTCAAGACCAGGAGCTGCTTGCAGTGAGGTTGTCAGAGGGGCTGGGAAGCATATGATGTGGGGAGCAGCTTAGTGTTTCTTTGCTGCAGTTACAGGGCACCTCCCTGTCTAGGCTGCAGCTATTGGAATATTTCTACTTTGTGTTCAGATAATGCTGTCAAATCATTTGAGCTTCAAGTGTCGTTATTAGATGTGTGAATCACAGAGGATGTTCACTGTGGTGGATGTCAGATAGATTACAAAGTGAGGATCAGCAACCTCCCACCCCTCAGCACCTTTATGCTTATTTGGACATACCTTTACAAGGTCCTTCACAACATCCATTTTGTTGAGCAAGAGACAAACCACTATAAACCTTGCATAGTAACGCAGCTTCTTAACCACCAGCTCAGGCCTAAACACAACAACAAAAACATGACAGCCCAATCTGAGATTCAAATAGAACAGAGGGAGGTAGCAGCAGGAAGGGAGAGGAGGAGTTTGACACCAGAGCAAGGCTGAACACTTACAGATAAGGGTTCTGACTGAATTCATATGGTGATCAATAGCTGCCTGGCTGCACTATTTGAAATTGGGTAAAGGAACACAAAAAACACTCAAGAAAGGCACAGCCTCCCCCTTCTCCACAGTCTCCTTATGTGCGAAAGGCATGGGGGTCAGACAGCACGGCTGGCTCTTCAAACCTTGTTGTACCTCAGTTGTAACCGATGTTCCCCTGAAAAGCCCAGTCAGAACCCCTCTGACCCACTGCTTCAGCCCAGCTGACCCATTTTCCAGCCACAGCATTCGGGGTCCCAGCACTGATACTGCTCAGGACTCAAAAGGACAGAACTTTTGAGCTAATGGCTTTCCATCCAGGACCAGGCAATAGAATATTCCTCCAGTCACACACCAAAGCTCTTACTTATCCTGAGGTTTTTAATCATGGCAGGAGGATTAAAAGAAACCTCCTTCAACAACATGGGTTCTATCCCGGTCACGCTTCTTCAGTTTATATCTCTTTGCTGCTTCCATGCACTATCCTGGCCTTGAAAAAACACAGGCATCCATTCAAGCATACCTGTCCTCCTTGTTGACTTGGGAGTAGTAGGACCTCTGCCTAATTGCTGAGTAGAAGGAGAAAGCCTCGTTGAGATAACTGGTTTCTGAGGTGCGCAGGCTGCAGAGGAGGGATGGGGTCAGCTCGCTGCCTCCCGTGGAAACCCAGCCAAACCTCCCCTCCCGCCCCCTCAACCCTCCTGGGCACCCTCAGCAACACTCCCTCCTCAAGTCCTACCACATGAAAGCCATTCTCATTGTGGGAAGCCAGATTTCAGAGCCTGGATCCCATTTCAGATAACAACCAAAGCTGCCCATCTGGCACCCATATGTACAGGTGATGGGCTCTTTGCAAAGTTTAAAGGCACATTAAGCTCCCAGACTTGTAAACCACACTGCTGCAGGACAGTCCAGTGCAGCACACATAGAAGACAATTTGGGAAGCCCTCAGGCAGGAACAGTGTGACCAGCAATGTGATACCAGGCTCCCAGGCACCTTTCCCTGCAGCACCCCATGCACTCCAGGGTCCTCAGCCACAAACAGGCATCAGCTCAATCACTGACTCCTCCTGACTGAGCATCCAGACATTTGGCAGAGAACTGTCACTAACCCTGCATTCCCCACTGAATCCTCTTGTGGGCTTACTTACTAATAATGGTAATAGAGCTGCCCAATCTTGGAAGCAATTTCCCCAATTTGCCACCTCTTCAACCCATACCGATTGTCCAAAACTTGTCTATTTCGCAAGAGAGAAAAGAAAGATTAAAAGGCATTCCCGAATTTCCCAGAACGTCCCACCAGACAAGACAAAGAGCCATTGCAGGGCCAAACTCAGCTTTCATTCCTGGTGCAGCACTCCCAGAAGCAGCCCCCCAGCCCAGCCCAGCACACGCCCCCCAGCACAAGGATCGTTTATCTTGCATTAACTTGCGAGAACCAGACGTAAGTGTGATGCACAAAACACACACACCAAAAGGTCACAACTTCCCGGGAGAACACTCAGACTGTGCAGCCAGCAGAAGGCGTGAAGGATCAGAGCCCACACTGCAGCAAGAGCCTTCACACCATTCCAGATGGGTTCTGCTCTGCAGAATCCATCATCTCCTCAGTAAGACATTAAAGCACCACACATCCAGGTAGAGCAAAAGGGTTTGTTAAAAAAGTCACACTGAAAACTCCGCAACATTTTAATTCATTAGACTGTGAGCACGGCAGGAAGCAGCTGTTCCTCCCTTCATGCTTGAACAACACAGTGAAATCTCAATCTCAGCTGGAGCCCTGGGCAGACCAGAGAGCAAAGCTGCACTGAAACCCACACAACTCATCTGCCCACAAACATTCCCTTACCGGTGCTGCTGCTGGAACTTCCAGAGTTTGGTGTAAACATCAAATGTCCGCCCAAAATAGGACTGCCATTGCTTCTGCCCATACTGAGGCAAATCCCTGCAAGAAACAGTCACAAAGGATGGTAAGGGAGAAGATTGCAGTCAGCTCAATGGGACAGCAGCCTGTCTGTGTCCAAGTCAGAACAGCTTTGTTCAGAACTGACTTCAAATACTTTAGAATTCTGCCTGCACCCAAAACTACAAGAACCACAATTCTTGGGAATTTCTTGAAACCTGCTGTTACGGGATCACTCCAAATAGGAAATGACCATGTTCCTACATGCAACAGGTGATGAAAAACATCTTACAGTCTTGCTAAGAGAAATAATTTTACAGTTAGATGTACAGAAACCTAAACTGGACTCTTAGAGTACCATAGTAAAAAAAAACCTACCCAAGAGCAAGTTGAATAATCAAACGGAAATTAGTTCATTTAGACTGGTAATACTTCTTGCTACTCATTAAGAAAATAACCCCCTTTAAACAGATGAGGCGGTCTGCTGTGTTTCAGAAACAGAGCCTGTAACATCACCAACAAATCCACTGTCCAAATGTCACTGGGTCAGACCAGCACGTGATGCTCACAGTGAACGCTCTCTGGGTCACATTACATCATCCCCACAACACTTGTCACCCTCTGACTCACAGTGAGTGACCTGTCACAACATGAGACCTTCTGGAGTTTTCATACCTGTCTTCAGTGCTGTGAGTTGCTGAGCCCAGTTCCATTCTGCTTTCACATCTCCCCTGGATTCCCATGCTGTGGTGTGTTCCTACCCCACCACTACGATGTATTCCTAAGGATGTGGACTTCAAACTTTGTGCTCTCGATCCTCACAGAAGGTTTGTCACCTTGGAGTGACTGGAATCTTGGAGCAAATGCAGCAGAGGACATCAAACCCCTCAGTCTCACTGAGCACACGCTGCCTACAACATACACTGAAGCTGATTCAAAGGAGGTGCACAACTCCACAAGTGGAACAGCTTTTCCAAGACAGTACAGTCTTTCATTTGATTCAAGAATGGTTTCTCCAGGAAATGCTCTCTCGAATCATTACGCTGGTTAATGTACCACCTTCAGCACACAGGCACAGAAAACCTGCATATTCCACTTCCAAGCCTGGAGGGTGGAGACCTGGGGAACCACCACCTTTAGGAAACCTTGCTATGTCCTCTGAAGGAATCAGAGAAGCAGAGCAGTACAGACAATTTCAGAGCATTCTGGCAAGTTTCTGCTCATTGTAATTGCTTTAACAGCACCCGAGGTAGGAAAGGAAATTAATATTCCTTTGCTCGTCAGCCAACTGTACTTCCCACACAGCTTGATGGGACCTGGTGCAGCTACTACATGTAAAATGAATCCATTACCAGCCTGGAAAACCATTCCAGTACTTGGTGCTGACACTGCAGGAACACGCCAAGGAATCTGTGCAGGATTTCACCAAATTTTTGTTTAAAAAATCCCCTCAAATGTGCCATTGGCTGCTCAACATCTTGGAACAGAAGTTGATGCAGTGAGGGGTAAACTGGAGTGTAAACATGTGCTTCAGGGCACCAGCATCTTCACCCAAATACAGCTTGATATAAACACATGCAAATGTAAAGCATTTACTACAAGCAATGATGCACATTCCTCTCTCACTGTAATAGATGTAAACATTTTAGCTAAACAAAAGAAGTTAAGCACTGTCCAAACAAACACCTGAGATACACTGCATGCTCTGATATAGCAAGTGGTAGCTCTAATTTCATTACTACATCCACAAGAGTCAGTGCTCAAAAGGAAAAATAAAAAATGAACAAAAATACAGAACAACACTAAAATGGATGATTTGAAAAATTATATAAATGAAAGTCCCCAGCACCAACTTAGAGAATGACTGAATTAGCAAGTTGACCTGAAAAACCCTACCAGCAGTAAATTGAGCTTTCCAGGCCAAATTGCTCAGGCCATTTGAGCAAAGGTTTAAGACATGGGAACAAGAAAACACCCTTCTCTCAGACACCTGCAGGAATGTGCACAAATTAAGAAACAAGCAGGTAACTACATGCTGATCATGCTCATGCATCTATCCCTCATCAGTCAGCTAATTAGTACACTTTGTATCTCACCTGCCCCCTCTGGATTCCACACCTTTTTTCTAGCCTAAACAATCTTCTAAAGCCCAGCTCAGCTCCCTGTGCTGTGTTAGATTTGAGTATCTGGAAATCAGTGGCATTTTAAGACGCCCCTGTTAGCACAGGGTCCTGCGCTTGGCCACTGCTGTCCCCAGGCACTGCTGGGTGTCCACATGGATGTTCCTCAGGCAGCACTCCCCTAATTGCAGCTGGCACAGCTGCACAATGCCATGGATTCCTCAGCTCCCCAGGGAACAGGGAAGATCTCCATGGAAACAGACAGTAGCACTTGTTCTTTTGATAGTATTCTGACATGGCTGTAATAAAACTTCATTTATGACAATACATCACTGTGGGTTCAACACAGCTTCTCACAGACAAGAGCTGCCCTTCCTGCCACCCATTCACTGCTCTGTGTGCTGAGCATCACACGTGTCACTCCCATGCACCAAGAGATTTTGCAGTGAGAAAACAGATGCACAGGCAGAAGAGGACATATAGTGCAGCTCTTTTAACAGGACCAGAGAATGTGCATTTTTGGGGAGACACACCCCAACCAAAAGAATCCTAAAGCCTGGGTTGATTGCAGAGTGTGTTATTAACACAGATACTCCCACTGAAGGAGACAAGGGAATACAAGCAATTACACACCAACCTTGAGAACTGAAGGCCTGTTACAGATCTTTATTTTGCCACTTGCAGATCTGCAGAAGGACACAGAGAGCAGCGTGGAGAGACAAAGGCAGCAGGCTGGTGTTGTGCAGGCTGTGCCCAGCCCAGGCTGAAGGTTCAGGGCACCCACTGAGGCTGGACAGCACTGCAGCAGGGAGGAGGGGCAGCCACAGCACTCCTGATGCAGAGGAAGGGGGGATGCTTTGCCTTAGGACAGTATGAGAGCCCCGGACAAGAGGAAACCGATTCCGGTTTCTTGACTTTTAGAACATTCCAAAAGGGACACAAAGACACCAACTCAGATATTCTAAAAGGATGGGTTTCCCATGGTGGGCACAGAAGACAATGCTTCCCTTGCTGCACTAGAGTGGCTGATGGGTAAATTCCACAGACAGTCCAGAATTTTATCCAGTTCTTGCTGTACTCCTCGTCTCAGCAAAGAGCAGCACTTAGGAGCACTTATGTGCTCGTAATGAATTCTCTGTCAGTAGTTCATTTCAGCCACGCTGCTGGCAGAAGCCAGACAATGCTGGCTGAAACCCAATTAAAGGTGCTGAGGTGTGCTTGGCCAGCACCACATGGAAGTTGTCACACAGGGACAACTTCCAGAGATAAAAAGATGTTGAGAAAGTCCTGGAGACTCAGCAATACACTTCAAAGAGGGAGGCTACAATAACTGTAAGTTTAATATTCAAAGCTTTAAATACACTTGCAGTTTTGACAAGTGATAAAAAAGACAATTTCCTTTTATGTTCATGGGCTTGTAGTAATTACAGGCGCCTGTTCCCAGAACCTGAGCAGCAGCAGAGTATCAGTGCTGTTGTGCAGCTTCCCCACTGACTGTAACAACCCACAAAGACAGGATCACACCAGGGTGGTTGGAGGGAGAAGCCACTCCCTTCCCAGGACCACACCAGACACACCTGCAGCACCACCTGAACCTCAACAGGGTCCTGTTGGTTCTAAAGCAGCAGCACTGTGGAACAAAAGTAAGAGGTCCCACACTTGCATCTAACTAGAAACCCACAAAATTCATGATTAAATGCTGTCACCGTGTTCCATGAACAGACAGCAGCCACAGTTCCTACAAGGCTGCACAAGGAGCAACAGGACATCGTGATCTGGGAAAGTATGAGAGATCACAGAATCACTGAATCCTTAAGGTTGGGACAGACCTTTGAGATCATCAAGTCCAAATGACCAATCCCCACCTTGTCTGAGTGCCACGTCCAGTCCTTCCCTGGGCACCTCCAGGGCTGGGCACTCCAAACCTCCCTGGGCAGCCCCTGCCCACCCTTTCCAGGCAGGAATTCCTCCTGCTGTCCCCCCTGGCCCTGCCCTGTCCCCCCTGAGCCCGTTCCCTCTGCTCCTGTCCCTGTTCCTGGAGCACAGCCCGACCCACCCCATCTCCCCCCTCCTGGCAGGGACTTGCAGAGCCACAAGGTCCCCCCTGAGCCTCCTTTGCTCCAGGCTGAGCCCCCCCAGCTGCTCCTTTCTAAACCCCTCCCCAGCTCCATTCCTTTCTCTGGATACACTCCAGCACCTCCACGTTCTTGCAGTGAGGGGCCAGAACTGGACACAGGACTCGAGGTGCCTCAGCAGGGCCCAGTACAGGGGACAAACACTTCCCTAATATGTGGCTGAGAAAAGTCTTATAATTTCTTAAAATATCAAGCTCGTCTGTGATATTGAGCACATTTAAGCACTTCTTAACATTAAAAAGAAAATAATACTTGGGACATGACACCATGAAAAACTGCTCCCTAGCACTCTCCCTCTTCCAAGCCTTTTTCCAAGAAAAATCCAAAAGGGAGTGGGGAAAGCAGAGAAGAACAACATACTCCATTAACAGTTCTTTCTAACGTAGAGCCCAAGGTACAGACACTAGAAAGACATCCTGCCCTCTGCACTACCCCAGCAGGCATGGCCAGGGCATGGCAGCACCAGGAGCACGAGCACAAAGCACGAGCAGCGACCTTGGCACACCATCGTGTGTTTTCCTCAAATGCTGAATTTGGCATCTGTATTGGGAAGAGAGGAAGGAAATGCTACTGAAACAAAGACGTGGCAGGCTGAGCCCTTGCAATTTTTGGCAGCAGCAACAGCTCAGCAGCTGCCAACACAGCTATAGGCTCAGCTCACTGTAGCTGCAGTGCCCAGAGGAGGTCTGGGGAAGGAAATCATTGCTCTCCTCTCCCTCCTCCATCAATTCTTTTCCATAAAACATGGTAAGGGCAGGGAATGCCATAAAACACAACAGCAAAGGCCACCATCATCTTCAAAACACAAGGTGGCAGAAATGCATCAAATGCATTTATTATGCTGGAGGGGAAAGCAAACAACCAGACTAAGAATTGGGATGGTTGCCAAATGATTTTCAGGTGAACTCCCCAGAGAACAAGCACCAGCAGATGAGACAGCTGAGAATTATAACGTTGCTTTATCCAGTCGTTATGCCCTTGGGAATCACAGGTCTTACAGGTGAAATGGTGGTTAAGTTCAGTGCAAGAAGCAATGTTAACTGTGCCAGGTTACAAGGACAGAGGCAGGCTCCCACTCCAGAAGGCTCATATTTTCACACAGCAGAACTGGCTGCTTAAGCCCATCTCTCTTTTTATTGGCCACATTTCATCCAAAGGTATTTTCCATTTTCTGTTCATCCAGCTGGATGACAAGGCTTCTTTTAGGCGAAGTACCATGGATGTACTCAGAAACTACATCTCTCATCTGGAAATCTGATACAAACACCAACTCCTTCCATGCCCAGGGAAGAGACAGACTGGCTGGAGGTTCTCTGCCACCTCTCTGATCTGAACTGAGCAACACAGCCACACATGAACTGGATTCATTTGTACTCAGGCCAAAATTTCAGGCTCTATCATCGAGACAGACAAGAGTCTCAGTGATCCTTGGGGGTCCTTTCCAACTCAGAACATTCTGTGATGCTGTGATAGAGCTTGCTTGAAATTTTGGCCTAAGTCACTGAAGAGTACAAATGAATATCAGAAAGGCAATGTAATGTCATATATGGTCCTGGAACTCCTGGCCTCAAGAACTCAGTGCTTTTCCTTCAGACTCTTTGACAGGGTGTCAAATGCAATCACCAAGAACTCCCTGTCTCTATTGCCCATTTACCATTCTACATTTTGGAGCACAAAGTGTTTGTTTTGGACTTGGTAATCAACTTCTAAAGCACACGAAAGGATTATCAATAGTGGGGGGTGGAGGCATTAAAACCATCTTTGCTCACCATCTGTGTTTGACTAACAGTGAGCTATATGGGCCCAAACATACAGGATTACTCAGAGACCAGGAAGAGGCTGAACTGCCAACCAGATATGAGCTCAAACCCATTTTGCTTAAGAGACTCTACAGGAAAGCTTAGAAAAAAACCAGCCCTTGAAGATATAATGTTTAACTCGGCATATATTGGCAAGAACAGGATGTCTATGTCACTGGCCAAATGTGAACTCTTTTCCTTGAACTCCCCTTACTCTTTTTTGCCCGCAGACAAACCAGCCAGACTTTCTAGTTCTTATGAGAGATGCCTTGTAGATAAATGCAGATTTTACCTTTCTCCACAGATTCTCCACAGTTCAAATTAAGTATTTCTCTCACCAGACATATACAGGGTATGGTTTGAGTGTTTCTGTTTATCACTTCCTAAATTTCTCCCCAAAAACCATTCCCTCTTCTTTCCCCCCACCCAGGCCAATCCTTCTCATCCCTCCTTCCAGGCACAGAGGCTGTGGTAGTTTGGACTTGCATGCTGTCGACTGTAGACAGCCACATCTAGTCTTTAGTTGTGTACTTCATACACAGCATTTCAGTACAAATTCTATCAATTTTTGGGAATTTCCAACTTCTACTTTACTATTAACTGGAACTTCTATTCCTATAGACATTCTTACATGTTGTCCAAAGCTACCCGTACACAGGTGCATTGTTTTCTCCTAAACAAACTTACTGGGTCTGAGTTCAAAATCTTCATTGCACAACTGACTTCAGCATCACACAGTGCAGTGTGTGTTCCAAGGCTCCTCTGAAGGAACACTGTCAAAGATGCACTAACCTTAAGCCATTGAAGAGCTGTTTAGACTTATCCAATAAGTAGCAAAAGTCTGTCACTGTTTTCCTCTCTGCTTGAGGAATATCATCTTCAGCTCCTCCTGATGACATGATTTCTTTTAGGGCAAACTCAGTCCTATGAAGAAGAAAATACCGACATTATTCAAAACTCCAGGGCTGCTGTGAGCTCATCCAGATGAGATGCATGCTCAGTTCCATGGGGAAGCAACACAGAGCATGCAGTTCTCCCACAGGTTACTCTTCTCAAGACTCATTAAAAATAATGGCTGAGAATCAAAGCATGGGAGTAATTACTGCACAATGCACTAGTTAACAGAGCAAAATTAAAAATAACAGTGGTACAAGAGTCATAAAATAAAATAACTCTGAGAATTGTCCTCACAAACACAAAACTGCCAATGGAAGGACTGTAGCACAAACAGCACAAGGGTTTCACACTTGGACAAAGAAATCCTCTCCAACTTTGCCTTCTGCAGAGGTGTTTATCCTGCAGCCACATTTCAAGAGACCAGCCTCGGTTCTCTTAACATTTCATTTTCTTCAGTAACTGCTGAAAACCACAGCTCCCTAGTTCCTATTGCTAAAACATAGCAGACATTTAGATAATGCTAAAAAATTTACTATCCTTCCTCTCTGCTTCTTTTTGAGACTATTTAATTCCATGGCTTGCTCTGTCCACAATTATACCTACAGCTCTGTTTTCACTGTTCATATGAGCAAAATGTCATATTATACAATAATGACCTTAAAAAAAAATATAGGTAATGTAGACAATCCTAGTACTGAGTAAGTAAGAGAATATGGAAGCCTACAGAGGCAGAGTGGCATTTAAAATCTTACTCCAAACATACACAGATACCAAATTATCCTTCTGAGCATCCAAAGATGAGCTACAGATTTCACAGCAGCAGCAACAAAACATCTCCTCTGGAAATGGCTGCCAGGGCTTCAGCATTTCTGTGACCAGGATTTCAGTGCAAGATAAACACACCTCTAACTGGGCAAATGCAGAGCTTTTACTTTCAGCAGCTTCTCTACCAGTTCTGGTAAGTGCTTTTGTTAAGCAACAAGCTTCCATTTGTGCAGCAGCTCAGTTGGGATGCTATTTGCACACATGATTACCTGTAAGTCCCAACTGAAGCCAGGGAAAGGCAAAGCCAACCCCTTCCAGCCCCGGGAAGTACCAGAAGCAACTTTCAGCAACGGTCACACAAAAGCTCACAATAACCAAAGGGGTTTCAGAAATACTTCCCTGAACAAACACTTCATGCCTCCCAAGCTCAGGAGAAATTGGCCGGTTCCCCCCCAGCTTTTGGGGTAAGTCAGGGAGCCATCCTGCCACCAGGAGCCTCCTGCTTGCCCAGGTTCTCCAGGATGCAGCACACATCCACTCGTGTTTACGCACCCACGTGCCAGCCAGAGCACCGGGGCAGGGCCAGGGCACCGCACAAACCACCCGTGGAGGAGCTCCAGGAAAAGGCAGGAAGTGTCGTCAGGTAACTGCAATGTGGGTGTCAGAGTCCAAACCACAGCAGGCAGGGGGGAGCAGCTCTGGCAGGAGCCTGGCAAGCAGGGCATGACCGCGGCAGGGCAGCAGCCCGTGCCCGACACCCGCGACAGGCACAGTCACACAGCACAGGACAGACACCACACGAGACCAAAGCGAGCAGCGAGACCTAAACCCAGCTGTCAGAGGAGCCAGGAGGTGCTTCAGCAGTCGAGGAGGAGGACAGTCCCCGGGGCAGTGTGCTGGGCAGCAGGGGTGACCCCAATCCTGCAGCGACGCCGCGCGCTCTGCGCTCCAGTCCGGGCGCTGCCACAGGGCAGGAGCTCGCTGCAACTGCAAAGGATGTTCATGGAGCTGTGCATCTGTCCCTCCATCTCATGGCAACGTGCATTTTATGCTGCCCTCAGGTTATCCTACCCAACGAGCCCAGCCACTGCCAAGGCTGGACGGCAGAACCTCTGTGAGCTCACACGGGCAAGGAAAACCAACGTGGGTTGGGTTTGTTCAAACCCAAGCAGTTCCCAATGCAGGGAGTCCACCAGACCTACAGGGAAGAGGCCATTCATGCAAGCAATAAAAGATACACTAGAAAATCCATAACCTGCCAATCTGAAAGTATCAAAAGGCAGGAAAAATTGGCAAAACAAGCTTTTCCAGCTGACAGAGAGAGAAAATAAAATTAGTTCTCTCATGCACTGGTTTTGGCTTATCGTGGTCCAGAGAGGGTGGTGTTTGGGGCTGCACAAAGGAAGAGCTACTCTGAGGAGCAGCTCGGGAGAGGAGGAGGTGCTCTCTGCACTAAGGGCTGTGCTGTAATGCAGCAGCAGTACAGACAGGAGGGAGAATTATTATTAGAACAGCAAGTGGGCACAGCAAAAGGAGGAATATAGCTCCTGACATCGCCCTTTCCTCAGGGACTGCTCGGCTCCAAATGAACAATATCAATAAAATGCAGCCAAGAGAACATGCACAATGTGGACCTCTCCTTCCCTGTAACACTTGAAGTTATCCCCATGGATCTGTGCTCCTCATCTGCAAACAGACAGTTCTCCTGGTTTTGGCAGCCCAGGTATACCAGGAATATCACCTACTTCATTTTTTGTTCTGTATTTGATGTTTTTTCCTTCCTTTCATGCAAAAAGAAACTGTTGGGCTGTTTTGCATGACAATTTTTCTGAAATAACATGTTAAAAAATTATCTCAAGACTGCAAAAGGATACACTGAAACACTGGCTGAAAAGACTGTTAAAATAAGTCAAAAAATGGTGACTTCCAGCAGAACTTATTATTGTCTCAAAGATTTTGCCAACTCTTCAGGCCATACAAGGCAGAGAAATTGTGTTAGCCAAGCCTAGCACTTGGTGTGCCAGGTTCTTCCCAACACACTCTCAGAACACAAAATTCCAGGTTTGCTTAATACAATACATTAATAGATTTTACAAGTTCATCTCGTTGCAGCACCCAGAGCTTTGGTGACATCCCAGAGGATGCCTGACTGCCCAGGGCAGGGGAGGGGTATGGGACAGGGATGGAAGTTTCACGGTGCTGGCCAGTATTTTTACAGTCAGATGTCACTTACATCACACATATCTTCACCTCCCTGTGGTTTGCAGTCTTTTGGCTAAGGTTTTCCAGGCTTAGCTGGAAGGGAAAAAGTGCTGAAGTCCATGGTATGCAGTCCCCACCGGCCCCATCCCAGAGCCCAGGCCTGCAAAGCAAGGCAGGCTTTGAGTGAAGGAACACTCAGGTTCAGGGAGATGCAGCTGCCAAGGCAAGTCCAGCACGGCCAGGCCAATCCCTGAATTACAGGCACACCCTCGTGGCCCCATGGAGCCAGGATCACTGCGACCCTGGGGGGAGAGGGGGCCAGAACCTCACTGCTGACACCTCCAAGCAGGTCACAGCCCCTGGCACAGAGCATTCAGTGGGACTGTGGGGGCAGTGCACAGACAGATGTTAGGAGGGGATGGGCTCTGTACAGATGTGAGGACAGGCAGGAGCAGTGTCCTAGAGCTGCACAGCAGAGTTGGCTGGACGTGGCACCCTGACCTCCTGACATCACACCTGTACAACCCACCTGCCTTTCGTTAAGCCATTACTTCTGCTCAGTTGTGGGATCTTGACTGGTTTTCAAAAGTTTCCCACTCATTAGAGATGTCACTGATACTAAAACCAAAACCAAACACACTTTGTACATCTATCTTGTTGGTACAGGATTCTCCCCAAACTAAGAACTGCTCTCCACAGAAACCAGTGGGGGGAAACACATTCCAGTCTATCAGAATTTTAAAGCTGTCAAACCTTGAGTCAGAGACCAGCTCTCTTTTCACTTTTCATCCTGACACATCTCCCACAGCATCATTGCCAAAAGGGGACGTGATGCAAAGCCAGACACCCAGCTGGTATCTATTTCTTATCTCCAAATTAACAACACAGATAAAATGAAGCTCTTGATCACAGTCACCCAAAGCCTGGAACCATCATTTCTCAAATCTCTACCAAAAACCAGCTGATCTTACCTTTATCAAGCAGGATATCTACCTTGGCTCTCTATTTGCCTCTCCTTTTCTTCTACAGACTGCCACACTCATGTTTCCTTTCAAAGCTATACTGCACGTTTTGGGAAAACCATCTGTGTGTTTCCATGTGATCCTTCAGAGTGCTAGTCCTGACAGAGCCTCAGACAACACAAAATTCATTAGAACCCAAATTCATTCCTCTTGCCAGAATACCTAATTCTCCACTGAGAGCCACTGTCCTGAAGTTCCTGAGACACCACTCAGTTGTACTCAAAAAACACAGCGATAAATAAATAAATAGCAACTTACCCAGACATGCACCAAAAACCTCACAGCCTGCTGGAGTCAACAAGCAGTTATACATCAAAACATTTCTTTATCAAATATATGGTGGGGGGGAAGGATTGCTTCATTATTGTAAGGGTTTCAGTGATATTTGGCCCCGAACAGACATTCCTCATCCCCACAGTGCTCACCTCAGGCACGCCTGCACTGCAGTGCTGCAGCTCTCCCAGTGCTCCCAGCTCCTTCCCCAGCAGCTCCCTGGATGCTGCAGGAACAGCTGGGAGCAGGCTGAGCGCAGAGCTGGGCTGCTGGCAGGGCTCAGTCCTGGGGGACAGTCCTGAGTGCCCAGGGTGAGATGAGAGAGCAGGCAGAGTTTGTGTGCCAGCCCTGCTCGGTGCGGACACAGAGGGGGCACCAGGGAAGGGCCTGGGCAGGGACCACGCTGGAGGGACAGTCTATTGGAACACCGCAGTAAAAAGCAATTTAAAATCTAACTTGAGAAACAGAAAACAGCTCCTTGTTTTATTTAGGTGATGAGGCTGCTCAAAGGGTGTTCTCTCTGCCTGGAGGGTTGCTTACTTCAAAGGGCACTAAGGAAAAATGAACTAGGAGGGTGAAAAACTTTGATTTTGTGCACAAATTACAGTGTGGCTGACAAAATCACCTGTAAGTGCAATTAGTTCTACTCCTACTGGGAATTCCCCAAGGAAGTGTCTTTCCTACTGAAGTGCACCAGTTTTACAGCTGACTTGCAAAAATACTGCTATCTCTAAAGATTAAACAAGAGGGGAGTCACTTCAAAAAATGAAAATGAGCACTCACTCCTACAGGGATGGGGAGCCTGGTCCCACATCAACCTGGATCTCTCCCTTCTCATCCCATTAACTCCAGCTCTCCCCAGCACAGGGAAAGCTCCCACTGCCCTGGGGCTCCACACATACCAAGGGGCTGGCAGGTGCTTCCTACAAGATATAACAACTTTCTTCTGTCCTTCCCTTTAAGAGATGCACTAAACACACCACTCCAATTCAGCGTTCTTGGAACTTTGTGAAAATTATTTACTAGACAATCTTCAGGACTTTTCCCCCTATAAAAACAACACATCAGACAAGAACTTTAAAAGCTGCTTGGAGAAAAAGAAAAAAGAAGCTGCCTGACTGTGCAATTGCATAAGCTTTGTTTCCTGAAAAGGGGAGAGGGCAGCGGATATGTAAGAAAAGAAGGCAGACCCAGGTACGCACAATTCCCCAGCTGCACACTGCTGTGGCCAGTGTAAGCGGCAGAGAAGGCACTCACAGCAACACAAGAACTATTACACAAGTTAGACCCATTTTATTACTGCAAACTTGAAGTTTGAACATTTAGTTCCCTCCTCAGTGTATCAGAGGATGAAAAGACCTGCAAACACTGTCTCACATTAAGACCTTGGAGTTAGGGTGAGCTGCCACCTCTGCACTGCCTGTGACATCTCGGCTGGAACAGTCTCACTGATTCCCACAGGGAAACAGCCAACACCACAAATTCAACTCCATTCCGAGTCAAATGAGGTGGAATATGCAACATGCAGTGTCAGTCCCATTACTGTGGCTTCAAAAATGCTTCATCTTCAGAATCAGGCTTTTCATTTGTTTTATATGTCTTTAAAAATCCTTTTATTGCTTAAAGCACACCTGTCTGCAACCAGAACTGCAGCTTTGGCATCTCGTCTCCCAGAGAAACGCTGAGGTGCTCATTAACATCACACCATGGAAACCATGTAGTCTCTTCCTGCCTCCTGTACTGAGATCATGGAAGCCACACCTCACCAGCAGACTCTGAATTCACTCTGGGCAGACTCACTTTGAACACAAGAGACATGATCTCACCATGGGATGCACGTGGCCTTCTTCAGTTGCCTTCAGAACACAAAACTTTCGCTCCTCTTCTTTATGTTTCTGCCACTGGTAATTTGTTCCCCTTTTGTCCATTGTGTGCCCTCCACGATCCCTTTTTCACTGCAGTTCGTGACCTTTTGTGTATAGGATGAACAAAGGGTACAGGCTAAAAATGTCATCACAGTTGGGCCTCTGCTCTTCTCCTGACTTCAGTAGTTCTCTACTAAAAATGGGCTCAAGCTCAAAGTCAGACCAAGGCAGAATTTCTGGGTCATCAGAGTCCAGGCATCTCCAGAAGATGGTGCAGAAGCAACGTGGAAGAGTTTCCTTTTATCCAAATTCAAATCATGAATCTGTCGTGGTGCCTGCATACCACCTACATGGTACTTAGCAGTCATTTGCATCGTATGAAAGAGCAAGAGGAAAAAGAACATCAGGGTAGCCCACTCTTGGCAGGGGTGGGAGGGTAGAAGAGAGACAGAAAAACACCATCGGCTGTGGCAGTGAGCTGCGTGTATTTACATCTCGCAGGCTGAACTATTTAGTGGTTTATTTACACACAATGTTCTTGGAACAGCTAAAATGCCAGTTGTGCTTTATCTTGATTTTGTGGCAGAGCCTAAGCCACAGATTCATAGGAAGAGTCTGCAAATGAGAGATGAACCTGGTACATCTGGAAAAGCACGTAAGGCACTAGAAGGGAGAGAGATTTTGGGAGCACAGGCAGCTCTGAAACTCATTAGTTATGACAAGGGACCAAAATACAACGCAGGGACCGGAGAGCGACGAGCCAGGCCCAGGAGCAGAGGTGGTGCTGCAGGACCCCCACCCCAGGGCAGCCCCCACCCCAGCGGGGCACGGAGGGTCCCCACAACGCCCCTCCATGAGGCAGAGAGCAGAGCGCAGGCAGCTCCATTTCAGGCACATTCGATGGCAAGAGGCCAACACAACAGTTGACTGAGCCAAATCTGGGCCCCCTGAACTGAGCCATCACCTAGAGCAGGGCGGAGCTGCACAAGCCTCTCCCCTCCCCAGCAGCCAAGTTCCTGAAAAGCATCCCAGTTACAAGAACGGCTTTTGTCTCTCCTCCCTCTGCCGACTGATGTTTTAACTCCTTGATGCACACCCCTGAATCCCCAAAGGAACAGCAAGCAGCAAGCTGCACTGCACAGCAGTGTGATTCTCTCCAGTGTGCCAAGTGATTTCCTGGCTGGCCTGGATGGCAGCTGAGGCCAGTGCCCAGTCTGGAGGGCAGCTCTCCCCACTCTCTGCAGCCTGTTCCCATCCTTGGCCAAGGTGCCAGTGGCTGCCCTCCAACTGGAACCACACTCCAACAAAAGAGAACGCAGGACAAGCTTGGGAAAGCTTTCTGATCCCTTCAGTTCGCTTCTTCCCTCCAAACCAGTATTTGGTGGGAGCTGCCAGCAAGCTTGGGAATTGCATGGAGAGCATCATCACTTTGGGAATTCACCTTCCTGAGCAGGAACTGCTGCTGGACCATGTCTCTGCCTCACAGCAGACATCCCTCTGCTGACTTCTGCTTTAATTGTATTTAAAAAAATCAGCTTCTAGTCTGTGTTCCATTACATTAATAGCAATAATTAAAAATACTTCAAAAGCAAGCCCTCCAACCCTGCAGTTCCATCCAGGCTTTCTGGCATTGCTCACTTCCTTTCCTGACTGACATCCTCAGGGATCCAGACTGATGGTTGCTCTGCTCCATCCCTGCTGCAGGGCTGTGCTGTGTTCTCTCAGCACATGTAAACTGCAAGGTAATATTTGTGTTGGCAACTTCCTTACATACTTTACAGACCCAGACCTCCATCTGACCCTCCATGCAGCTCCCACACATGATCTGGTCCACTCCTTTGAACTGTTTCCTCCTGCTGCAACACATGCCCCACTCCATACCTCTGTTTCCAGTCTGTTTAAAAACTCCATATCCAGAACTGAGCTTTTGTGTAAAGGAGAGCAACTCAGCTACAAAAGCCAAGCCTGCAGAATGTTCTGATGCAAGAACACCAAGGAAAATTTTTATGAACTCTGCATGTACAGGTCCTGGTTTTCCTTCTACAAAGATTGCTCCAATGGAACACTTATGAAAACATGAGAACTATGAATAGTTCCATGAAAAAAGCCATCGACACCCAGGATTTTGTGGTCAGACTCCAAGAGCTGTACTGTGCTTTGGGGGGCTGGCAGGAGGCAGGGGAGGGTTTTTGTTTAAAATCAGTTACATTTCAGCTCTTTAGGCAGTAATGCCACCTCAGAACAGACCTTCACACCAAAGTCCTTCCTTGCCTAAAGCACACCACGCAGAATAAAAGATAAACCAACAAAGTAACGTGCCCAGATGATCCAATGAATTCCCATTATCCTTCTGTGCCGCAGCAGATCATCAACAACTCCATTTAAAGCCAAGAGAGCTAAACCAGAACAAAAGTGGTGCAAGCAGAGGGGAGATGTGAGTGGCACAGGGCGGCGAGGCAGCTGCAGGGCGAGCAGGGGACTGTGAGCCACAGCATGTGACAGGAACAGCACGGGCAGAGCTGCAGCCACAGCTCCCAGCTCCCCAGTCTGTGCCCTCAGTGCAGCACTGGGGACACCACCAGCTCATCTCCATGCAGAACTGGCTCGGGTTAGAAGCTTCTCGATGTTCTGAATCACTACACTCCATTTTTATTACTTGCCTCCGTGAAATTAAACAGGGACACAGAAATTAATAACAATACAGGAGAGCTACATGTTTCTCCCACCAGAAAGCACTTCCAGCATCTTTATCACTTGTAGATCGAGTTTCTCAGCAGAGCACAATGAGCACAGAACACAAGATCATTCTTATACACAGAGCTAAGCCCAACTAGCCATCTTAGTGATAAAACCTTCCTGTGCTTGTAAGGGACCTGGATTGCCAATTGAATTTTGATGCTGTATTGTACCTATATTTCAAGATAAAACAATGATCACAATCTCCTTTGCAGCACAACAAAATATTTCTTCTCTCCATACAGTATTTATGAATGGCTTTTCCATTTCCTGCAGTAAAAGACCAGGCCACCACATTTGTCTGCACTGTCTGTAGGGCTCTGGCCAAACAGAATTATGCTTTTTGCTCCTAGTGAAGTGACTGTTTCTTACAATCAGCATAAATTGTGGTTCAGTTTATCCAAACATCTTAAGAGAGGCTGACTTAATCTGAACACAAAGGATGTTTTTTCCTACACACACAGCACACAGCCTCCTGTCAAGCTCCCCAGGTGCTGGGGCTGGCACAGAGGCCACGCCACAAGTTCAGGTGAGGTGAGAGACACCGGGCAGGGACTGCACCTGCAAAGTGCCCCTGCAGCATCCACACCAGCGGGATCTGCCACGATTTCCCAAAGCTGCTGCCCCCACAGCAGTGGGGGGAAGCACATGCATGCTGAGAGACACACTCACATTTCAGTCACCATACGGTCCCACAGCACTGCTCTGCATTAGCTTGGACAAGATGCCACGAATTACAGGTTGTGTTTGGACAGCTTGTGCAAAATCTACGGATATTTTATATTAAGGGATCCATTTTGCAGGTTGGAGGACTAAAACTGCTTAGTCCAGCCATAGCTTAGGCAGGAAAGCTTGGAGCCTGGTTATTAAATGACAGAAGGGCAATTCAGACTTCGACAATAACAGGTCCTACTCTGTGGTGGGAGATCAGACCCAGAGCTGAAAACCTGCAGTCTTGATCTTGAATGTTTTACCTGCTACAGTCTTTGGTTATGGACATTTTCATAGGGCAAGAAATTTGGGGGGATGAAGCAACATAACAACCATCCAGCTTCTGTCCCAAGGGTCTCTCAATTCACCCACTGTCCAAAATATTTACAAAAAATGGAATTCGGTGGGGAGGGACCTGCTGCAATAAAAGTTTAAAATCAGAACAAACCCACGACGATTCCATCAATCCTGCCATTTGGTTACCCAGCACCGCACAGCCTGCCCCTGCAAAATCCGGCCCCGTCTCGTCCCAGGGATTCTCCTGCAGGCGCGGAGCGCCGGTCCCGGCCGGGCAGGTCAGCACCGGGAACCGGGACCTTCGTGAGGAGGGGTCGTTCGGGCGATCCTTCCAGCTACGCCGTCAATGCAGGCCTAAGCATCAGACGTGTCACATCGCGTCGGTCCTCCCCGTGAGCAGCAGAGTCAGCGGGGAGCAGGAGCGGGGAGCGCAGCCCCGGGCGGCCCCCGAGCCCCGGG
>VXAU01004996.1:881372-893722 GCA_013399695.1 Formicarius rufipectus | reverse complement strand
CCCCCACCCCGCGCTCCCGAGCCTTGGAAATCAAGGCGGTTCCCAGCAGTCAGCCTAAGGAAAAAAAAAAAGAAAAAAAGAAAGAAAAATCACAGTCACCCTTCATGGGGAAAAAACCTCCACTAACCAAAACAACAACAGACTCCAAAACAACCATCACCACCAAACCCACAAAAACCCCACACCGAAAAAACAGACCGCACAAAACAAAAACAAAACAAAACAAAACAAAACAAAACAAAAAAAAAAAAAAAAAAAAAAAAAAAAAAAAAAAAAAAAAAAAAAAAAAAAAAACAAAAAAACCCAAACACTTAAAAAAAAAATCGAGGACTCAACTTTCTGAACGTCTCAAGAAGGAAAAGCAGAATAAACCAAAACTCCCAAAGCTGAAGAAATCGCCTACAAATGGTTTCAAATCGCCACCGCCAGTTTACTGTCCCTGTTTACCTTTCCGCCCTACATACCTTGCAGTCCTGAGTGTGAGGTGGCAGTGGTACACTCGGATGACGGGGAGCGTTGCTGCTTTTCTAAACACTGAGCTCCCCAACAATGCGAATGGCTCTCCATTGAGGATGCTGCTCCATGCCCTTCCTTTAAACGGATCGTAAAATGAGTTTCCTTCTCTCAGACAGGGAGTCCTAGTAAAGACAGCTTTTACTGCCTGCCTGTATTGCACATCATAAACTGGAAGGAGCACAATGGAATTGCCCCGGAAATTCTCCTTTCAATTATAGTTTGGTGCCTCGTGTACAAAGACTTTCTCACCAGTTAAAATTGTTCTTGGCGATATTTAGCACGGACCCTAAACTTTACGTTTTGTAGACGTGGGACACCCTCTCCCCCCATATACACCTTCAACACACACATTCACATACATTCGCGTGCTCTTTGGGGCTCTTTATGCACGGTTATTGCAGACCCATGAATACAGGTTACTGTACAGAAATAAGTAAATTCTCTTGAGCCGAATTCCTGAGATATTAGCGCTTCAGAGCATGCAGATGTGGCGGGTGTATGTAGATATTTGCGAAGTGTTAAGTACATGAAAACACAGTTATTATTCGCAGACGTCAGGGAGAAGCTGGCGAACGAGCCCTATTTAGTTATTTCTTCAAATTCACCAATATTAGTCAATATCCCTGCGGTCGCAATCGCGGTGTGGGAACACGCCGGCAGAAGAGGCTGTTGGAAAGGAATAAAGGCCCAAGATAAACGAATGCGATACAAACAAGACAACGACCAAGAAGATCAAAGAAGCTGAAGCAGATGACATTAGACCAATAAATTGCTTCTTTGGTGTCAACATACCAAGATGCAAGAAGAAATAATCATCAAATATAACCAATGTCTAGACTTAAATATGGATAGCATAGGACCGAATAAATTGTGTGCATAGCTGTATCTCGTACTCTCTCGTTCTGTACAGTTTGCACATTTATATAATTTTCTTCACGTATTTGTATTTACTGCCGCCACCTTTTCTTAGAAATGTATTTTGATTTAATCTAATTTTTTTCCTGCCTACCCTTTAGATTTCCCAAAAAGACCTCACTGAGTAAAAGTTAAAAGGACCCCTAGACATGGGTCCCCGCCACCTTGTTTACTACCCCCACCCTCTGCGAGTGAGACATAACGCCGCTTCTGAAGCACCCTCTGGAATCTCTCGTTTTGTCCTTCAGAAGATCAGATTAGATCCCCGCGCCTGTAAACGTACATTTTATTTGAAATAATTTTTTTTCCAATCGGCTAAACGAAGAACAGGCGCATATTTCAAGATTTCAGTCACTGCAATATTTTCAAATGCTTTAAAAATAATCCTTCAGGCGGGATTAATTGTAACTTTTTTTTTTTTTCTGGGAGCTCTGGAGTACCTCTCTTTGCCTCTGAGCTTTTCCGGGAAGTAAAATGTGATAAAATGGTGCTCATAAGATATAAGCAACCTGGGAGCACCACATGATTATGGCTTGTGTACTAAACAGTATCTTGATGTGGTTCGTACTAGAGAAGATTTTGTTGATTTGGAATCTGTTCTTGCCATAATTTATCCATGATTATAATAGAACGTGCTATGCCAAGTTATTACTTAGTATGACAATGCATAAACACTTCTTAATTTCAATTTGATTTTACTGCCCAAGGAAAAAAAAATAATCATAATAAGTTTAGCAATGCCATTGTAGACAAACATTTGATAGGAAGACTGTTGTTAGAAAGCAGGGAGTGGCTCCTAGTCTTTTTCCCTAGAAAGAATTAGATCTTTGAAGCAGTGCAGGGGAAAACTATCGGAGTACATTCCTTGACGATGTTAAACTTTGATATAAAGAGATTGTCTTTGATTTAAAGAAATGTTAAAAAAATGCGGAGAAAGTAGTTCTGTTGCAGAGTACCATGCAGCGATTTGTTTAATTGTCTGGCTTAAACTTAAAAAAATACAGCGTTCATACTTTAGCCCACATTCTGTTCTTCCTTTCCTCCTGCATTTCTTTTCCTTCCAATTACTTCCCTCGCACACACACCTCTTTTGGCAACTGCCATCTGAAAATATTCCAACAACTCCCTACTTTCAAGATGCGGAAGCCAACAAAAGCAAAGCGGAAAAAACAGTAAAATGATTCGAGGAAACAAAACCGAAGGCGAGGATAAGTTAGGATGGGCATTGAGAGACACGTCAAGTTTGCAGAGCATCACCCTCCTCACATCTGTGTAATATAATCACAACGGGTCCCACAGACCTGAAATTACTGGGGACACAAGTAGGGCTTTTTATTTGTATAAAAGACAGCTGTTGAAGGATTTCGTCCGCTGGTAAATAATTTTCAAACGAGATTTTTGCGGCTCTGCAGGTCCCTCGCTCGGCTATGTCTAAGATACGCGGTGCGGACAAGGGCATTGGAAAACGCATCGGTTGGCCCCAGCGTTCTGAGGATGAAGCTCTTCGGGCGGTCTTCTAATGGGCTAAGCCGGGGAGACCCTCTTCCATCATGACTGAACCCTTCAATTCCGCCTTTCTCCCAATATTCCATTTCACACCAGCCCCTTGGGAGATCAGGATACCCTGTTTGCAGGCTCGGACCTTCGCCAGAGAAAGGCGAAGGTTTGGGGCAAGAGAAAGAGGAACTGGCAGTTCAGTGCTAGGGCTCCATCCGTCTCTATCAGGTAATAGGAAATGTCTCGGTATGTTGAGAATAATAAATGCACGGTATGTACTTGGTGCAGATCAAGCTCTACTGCCACGAGCGCACCGAGCACGATCAGGCGGTAAAATGCCACCCTAACGGCGCCTCGTTGGCGGGATAAGGGTGGAAGGGGGAAACTCCCGCATAAAGGCGGAAAAAGGATCCCCAAGCCCACCAGCCGTTGTTAAAACCAACCCAGCGGTTCCAAGCCCAGTTATGCTTCCATAAAGTCGACATTTTAGGAGCTTTCGGGGAGGCGGCTGAGCGCTTGATGGCGGAGGGCGGGCGGGCGCTCTTTCGCGGGGTCACAGCGCCACCTGCCGCCGTCTCGCCGCCATCGCCGCCGCCGCCCGCCGGCTCGGCCCGGCGGAGCCAGCGCCTCTCCGCCAGCCCGCGGGAAGATAAATGTCCACCTCCCAGCCTGGATTTAAGCAGGGGAAGGCCAATAAAAGGTTGTTATTTCCGCTCTCCCGCTTTATCTAAAACAGCCAGACAAAACAAATGAAAAGGCTTTTGTAGAAAATCTTAATTGTGGCTGGACAGTTGTAAACTCATTAAGAGCCGAATTCCAGACAGTTTGCAGACCCGTCATTTATTACACACTCTTAATTCTGATTCTTTGAAGTTGCCTCTGTCTGCAACAACAGAGGGCGTCCCAGCATCCCCAAATACTGGCTCAGGGATCAATTAGGTGGGGTTTTGTATGTAGGCACACCAGAAAGAGCTCCCTTTTGCTAATTAGAACTCATCAAATCTTACGTCGGATTTCTTCCTTTGTTTTTGGTTTGTCGGGGGGTTTTTTGGTGGTTTTGTTTGTTTGGGTTTTTTTGTTTGTTTGTTTCTGTTTTTGTTTTAATTTTTTTTTTAAGGTGAATACGAAAGCATTTTTTCTTCCTGCAGTTCTGCACATCTGTAAACTTCTTGCCGGCTCCCTAAGTTTTGTCTTTAGCCCTGCAGCGTTTTACACCCCATAAACGGTTACAGCAGTCATTTTCTTTTATTGCAGTGTAGTATGGCTCTGAATTTTCCTAACAACAACTTCTGCCAAGACCATAACTGTGTCTCGTCTTATTTGTCTTTAAATACATAAATATATGTAAGGGTACCTCCGTAAAATAAGAAGGATTTTATTGTTATTCGGCATATTTGCAAACAAGGGTCAGTGCGGTGCAGAGTTGTGATGCGACTCGTGTTATGGAGGATATCTACTCTGAGCAGTAAGATGTCCGCCCAAAACAAGGGTAAATTTCAGCAAGCTCACAGACTACGCTATTTTCTTTTGTTGCTGAGCTTGATTTGGCTTGGGGCGGCGGGGGAGGGGTAGGTGCAATGAGGAGGGGGTATATGGAAATCTTCCACTCCGAATTAACCATCTTTCTGTTTTTAAAAATAAATCCTGTTTTGTCTTCTTTGCTCTAGAATGTTGCCAGCCCACCTCTTTCCATCGGCTATATCAGAGAGTAAAATTGACGCCATAAATTCTACCATAATTGTCAGTAAAATTTTCTCTGTATCTATATCTACCTTTAAATACTTATATAATCTGAGGCGCTAGTAAAACGCAATGGGTTGTTTTTATTTGCCACGGGGTATTTAGAAGGGTAAAAAAAATCCTAGAAATGAAGGCAAAGGAAGAAAAAAGTGGGTGACGTTTGAAATAACATATTTTGCATGGGTAATTATCTCTAGAAGGGAATTTAAAATGAACGCTCTAGTAAGGCGAGCCTTCTTATAGAGTTTGTGGAAGCACACTTAGTGCTGGACATTTTCTGATGGCTGCTAATTGACCGACTCAGTTTAAATGTTGCTGTCTGAGCTGATCTACATTATTTTCCTCACTAAAGAAGGTCGGACACTTTGGTTTGGTCTTAATTCCACCGCCCTCCCAGTGAATTTATTAAATCAGTATTAGATCACGACCGTGCCCTTCACAGTGCAAAAGTGCCAATTTACCAAATCATATCCGGAAGGGGGAAATAAATGCCTCCCCTCAGAGAAGCTATGGCATGTAGGACGCAAATCAGCCCATTTTGAACGAAAATAAGCCCAAATTTCCATCACCTCGGGGCTGAGTTTACAGGACCGTGAGTTTGCCTTGGCTCAGAAATAATAACACTCCTTGCCTCTGCAGCTGCCCTAACCCTGCCACATCTATTGATGAGATTCCCTGTGCCGTGAAAGAACCCCTCCTTAATAATGTTAAAACATCACAAAATATAAAATAATCAATATATTTTATTTGGCAAAAATTTAAATATCATTTCAACACAACGATTTGGTCAGTAGGCCATGAGGTAACTATTTCAAAATAGACAGTGTACGTTCTGCATCAACATAACTCCCCAGATTATTTTTTTAATCAATACAAATTTACAATAACCAAATGTAGGTTTTTATAGTGTATAATTTATTATCAATAAAATTAACCTTCATTACAATAACCATCAAATCATTCAATTAAAATTCAAACGTAAACCATAGGTAGTTACCTTTTTCACATATACGTATAGCTCCGAAATCTGCTAACTGCTCACTGGTGCAAAAACAATATTTAAGCTAGTCTGTTTATTTACTTTTTTAATATATAGATTATATATACAACCGACAAAGACAGTACTATATATATATCAGCTGTGCATACTAAAATGACTTGTTTCATATTTTGAGAACTGTAATTCCCAGACATCCTAGAAGAACTTTTTTCTACCTTTTTTTTTTTTTTTTTTTGCTTTGGGATATATATAATATATATATTTTACAATCAAAGGTTAACTGTCTAATTATACAGAAAAGACTTAATACACTACAGAGCTATACTCTATGCAATTTTTATAATAAACAACCTGAGTTCAAATTGAATTCTAGCTTACACCATTACATCCGGTACAGCACCCAAGCACATAAATTGAGTCACAAACATAATTACCACAATAAAACACAGTGTTCAAGTATTAGAGCAGAGATTTCTCTGCCACGCAAAGAGCGAATAAAATTAACTATGCAGACTAAACTATACAGTCCGTAAATAGTTGTGCATTATGAAAAGGTAGTTTTTTTCTTCTTTTTTTTTTTCTTTCCATAAGTGAAGAAACAGGTAGATTTATACAAGCCAGTTAAAGAGCCTTTTCGTGCTAATGCCCCCTTTTTCTTTCCTGTTAGAAATTAAGAGTTTTACTGTACCTCTCCTGGCAATCTGGCCTCTGTGAATATCATTGTACAATCATAATCATAATTTGCCAAGGGGAAAAAAAATGAGGCCTGGACCCAGATGCATTGCATGGCAGGTCTCCAGGGCAAGATTCTTTTTTGTTTATTTGTTTTGTTTTAAACTTTTTCTCTTTTTGATTTTTCTTTATGCATTTTCAATTTAACCCACATGTCACCATCATTCGTCCTTTGCTCGATCTTTGTTGATTTTCTTCATTTTCATTCTCCTGTTCTGAAACCAGATTTTCACTTGTCTCTCAGTTAAATTGAGGAGTCTGGCCACCTCGTATCTACGGTCCCTAGTGAGATACATATTGAACAGAAACTCCTTCTCCAGTTCTAGTGTCTGATGCTTGGTGTACGGGCATCGCTTTTTCCTGGTGGACCTTGCGTGGAGCCAGTTTGCGGCTGGATTATCTACAACGAAAACAACAGAAGTTCAGGCTGAGGGGGAAGGTGGGTGGGAGGAGGGAGAGGACTGGAAAGGAGATCCACGCAGAAACAGCCGATTAGGTGTCCCAGTGTTCGTGTTTAGAACGTGTCTCTCCTTTCCCGTGGCACACGAAATCGTGAGGCACAATGGACTCCAAAATACAGACACATGGAGAGGTCACACGCAACCACACGCGGCAAAGTCCCATTGCCCCCTCTTCCCAACCCCTGCTTCCGTCGCCTTTTTATTGTTTGTAGAACACAATTTTAAAATACTTTATTCTCCCCCCCCCCCCTCTCTCTCTCTCTCTCTCTCTCTATGCTAGCTCACTCCCTCCTTCCTGGCCTACCCCCACACACACTCCTCAAACTGCCACCCCGGGGAGTTAACAGCCAGACCAACATATCATCGAAATTGTTTCACTTTTAATTTCTACCTTACCCCTTGTCATCCCTGGTAAGACCCAGGAAGCTGGAGAGTCAGTCTACCATTGGCGTAATTAAACCCTCGCCCTCTTAGGACCCTTCGCACGACGTTAATCGCGAAAGTAATCCCGAGGCGGTCTGCCACCAGTCTCGCAGACCTGAGAACATCCATCCCGGGATTTTCCACAGAGGAGACGAAGGGGGAGGGGGGAAATCAAGTCAACGGCGAGGTTTCTGCTCTTAGCCCATCAGTAGCCGCCCCGGCCTGAGAGCCGTCTCAAAAAAGATCAGATTCACATTCAACGCTTTCTAGGCACCCTCTCCCCGGCGTCTGCCCGCGCCTGGGAGCGCGGCGAGGCAGGAGGATGTGAGCACGTCCTGCGGAGTTTGTTGGGGTGGCTGGAGCAGGGGTGGGCGGCTATTACATTTCCCTTTTTTTATTTGTTTGTTTGGTTTTTGTTTGTTTAGGTTGCAGTTATAGGGTGGGCTTTTGTTTTTCTTTCATAAGCGTCCTAGGTCCCGTTCGAGCCTAAGAAAGGCAGCGCTGGCTTTTGCAGATGGTAGACCTGGGCAAGCTGGCGCAGCAGCGGCTGCAGCGGCCAGTGCTCGGTCGCGCAATTAGCCCCCGCGCTTCAATACTTCCCCGCGGCCGGCGCAGCGCCCTAAAATCCATTACCCTCGCCGTCCCACTTACTTGGATCGATCTGCGGTTTCTCTCCGTTTGCCTCACTTTCTCCATTGCTTTCAGAGAATGCGCCTTCGTGGCTTTGCTTATCCCTATCAACTGGAGGAGAACCACAAGCATAATCAGAGAGAGACAAAGTGTGAGTGTCAAACGTGGTACAGTCAGCCCTCCTGGCCGCCAGCGGTTCAGGTTTAATGCCGTAATGCCTGCTGGTAGGTAACCCGGGGAAAGACAAGGAGCCCGGCACAGGCTCAAGCCACGAACGCATGTACCTGCCGTCGGGCGGTGCCACGGGCGCCTGGTGGTGCGCGTAGGGGTGGTAGACGGCGGGGACGCCGCTGGCGCCGGCGGGGTGCGCGGGGCTCCAGGGGGGGCCGAAGACGGGCGCCTTGGGCTGGAAGCTGCAGGGGGCCAGCTCGGGGTGCTCGGCCAGCGCCGCCGGCCGCGGCGGAGGCCCCAGCGGGGCGGGGGCGTAGCGGGGCGCCGCCAGCTCGTCCCCCTCCGGCACCAGGAAGGAGTCCACGTAGTAATTGCTGAGGGTCCCGGGAGCCGACATGGCGGGCGGGCGGGCGGCGGCGGACCCGCCGCGGTTCGGGGCTGCGGGTTCACGTAACAACTTGGTGCTGGCGGAGAAGTAGAGTCAGTAATAAGTTGAAGGCAGCGCAGGCGCCCATTGGCTGCGCCGGTCACGTGGCGGGGGAGCAGAACAATAAAGTATAAATCAGTCCGCGGGCTATTAATGGGTCAGTGTTTTCCAGCCATAATTTTTATAGTGAGGCCATATGTTTTTATGCAAAGGGATATTTGAGTTATACGGCGGGGTTTGTTTTAATTGCGGCCAACTGAGATTAAAAGATCAGATTCCGTATTACAGCCCCCCTTCCCTCTTTCTCTCTCTCTCTCTCTCCTCTCCCTCTTTATTTTTTCGTTTAAGCGGACTATTTTATATCATAATTAATCATCCCATCAGTGGGTCGTGTTCCCCGCGAAAAGAAAATCCCACCACCCTTGTGATCGAAGACCTTCACATAAAATGATACAATAACTGAAGCAATAAGAAAAGCAAAATAGCAGTTGCGGTATACTGTATTTAAATATACATTTATTATATTTCATAAGGAGTTATTGTTTCGGGAGCCACGGGGTTGTTATTAAGTCAGTAACTATGAGCACGCTCATTTGCATCACCGTGTTTCTCAGCAGTAAAAATTTACGAGTGCTTGGAAAGGTTAAATTATACTATTGTGTTTAGTTTGGGAACCCGTTGTAAATAATACCGTTCCGTTCGTCTCAGAGCTGGCAGCGGAAAGTCAAATTCAACATTCCCTTTCCGAAACCCCGACACTGAGCCGGCCCTCCCCGCCCGGCCGGAGGAAGACAGAGGCAGGCGCTGGCTTGATATTTAGGCTGGCCCGCACCAAACTGCACTTCACCACCCCACCCCGCCGGGCACGGAGCGGCAGTGACCGAAACACCCACTTCGTCCTCCCCTCCACGTCTGCCCGCCTCTGCCCTTGGACCGGGGACACCCTCGCCAGGCCGGGGAAAGGAGCCGGGGCTGGGTGGCGCGGGGGAGGCCAGAGCGGAGCCACCTCCGGACAGGGAGGGAAGGCGCGCGAGCAGAGCCGGGAGGCGGTATTTATCACAGCGATTAATTCTTCAACTATGCAGAGAAGCAGCGGGGGGAAAGAAGAGGGAAAAAAAACGTCTCCCCGCTGCCGAAAGGCACCCTTCTTCTCCGGGCGGCTATCAAAGGGGCGTTCGCAGTCGGTCGTCCCGCATTCTGGTGAATCAAATTTATGTGCAAATACAGTTATTTATTTGCTGGCACCTCCTGTGACTGCAAGACACGCTAGCGGCATCGGAAGCCGAGCGGAGGGTTACAATCCTCCGCAGAAGGAAGGGAGGGTGCACGGGGGGAAAGTAAGAGTCGGCCAGATCCAAGTCCAGTGCTAGGAATTAAAGTCGTGGCTGAGCGTTTGACAAACATGCCTGTGACTCCTTGGTTTCTCTCTGGCTGAGACTCACGCTGTTTATCCTCGTGGCTGGTGAAGGAGTGCGGTCACTAGAATGCAGGGGGCACAAAAAAATCTCCACAAGAGGCTCGATTTACTCAAAATATGTTTTATAGAAAATGGAGCCTAGCAAATGGGCGACGGAGTAATAATTAAAATCGCGTGTAAATATTGTGCATGTGAAAGTGTGGTTCCAATTAATTTTACATCTCTATGTGGTCTGTCTCTCTCTCTCCTTCTCTTTCTTTTTCTTTTTATGTCTTCTCAACAGTTTAATCCGAAATCTTACAGAGGTCCTATTTTAACAACGCTCTCTCACCCATTCAGAATTACAAAGGCCCATAATGAAACTATTATCCCCCATTAGAGTTCAAAAATTACTGAACAGTTGCAAGATCTCAATAAACAAGGGGCCCGTTATTTAAAAATGCAAATAAAACTCTCTCTACTTGCTGCTTTTTTTTTTTTTTTCCTTCCCCCGTTGTATAGATACTCCGTAATAGAAAAACATAATTGTATTTCTTTCCTGGAAAGACGGAACTCCAAGTCATTTGTATTTATTATTAAGAGTCAGCTGTGGTGAAATGTGATTGTAGAACTTCCTTTTTCCATTCAGAAAAAATAATCTTAGCTGCAGGAGTCCTGGATGTTTATACTCGAATTTGGGTTCTCAACTTCAGCAGCGGGTTTCATTTTTTTGGTTCCTCACCAAAACTAATAGTAAATGAATAACAATAACAATGGCGTTTAAAAGAACGTGCCTGCATTTTTATTTCCCTGTAAAATTCTGCATTTGTTCACTGCCAGCATCCGAGTGGCAGGAGCGGGAGTACAGAATGCAAGAAGTAAAATATAGCAAATAATTAGACATTTTTCAAGCAGTCGTGTTGCTGATAATAACGCTGGGTTATTTTCCTCCCTCTTTTGCGATTTTAATTACATTTTCAAACAATGTACAGTTTTCATACGAGTTATGAAGGCGAGCGGACTTCGTACGACTTGCATTGCAAATGTCTTAGGTTTTTGGTGACTTACACCTTCGGAGGCAAAAGACCTCAAGCAGAGCAGAAACAGACGTTCACATAAAATTGCTATATGAAACCTGAATTTCCAGGAATGAAGCATTGCTAGAGCCATCGTGTCTGAATAAAAATACTCCCTGACCTCCATCGCGATATAACCGAATATGCAGAGCTCCCATTCCGCTAGCTCTGACCCTCGGCTGTAACAGGAATGATCCCGTCAGTTTTTAAGCGAGGCGCATCTGCAAGTTCTGCTCCATTAGCCACGCAACACGGTGGCGCGGAGTGTATTCGAGTGTGGGACAGGAATCCGCGGGCATTGGTGATCTCTGAACGGGAAGTTCAGGATCGCCTTTCCCCAAGGTTTCCTGCCACTGCGGAGCTCTCTGAACCAGTGGTGCTACGAATGCACAGAGGGGTTTTGGCACAGTGAAGAGGAAAAATTATTTAGAATTTAGGGGAAGAAGTCCAAAATCAGGACGAGGCAATTCAACTGGGAATTAAAAGGGCTGGGGCAACAAACGCCATGAAGGCACTCACAGTCATAGGCACTGGAAATACTCCCTGAATGTATGCAGAGATTGCCCGTCAGATTCACAGTGTATGCAGAGACAAACACAAGCACTAAAATTTGACTGCGCTGTAGAGCTCTGCTCCGGCCGAGGATATCTGCTTTTCTAAGTATCAGTCTCGCTAAAATCCGTTATCCAAAGTACTTTGAGCTTCCGCAGCCCAACCTAGAGTTTCCAGAAAGTTTATAGGTTTTACTATTGGTATTTTTTAAAGCAACAATAATCACCATCCCTAAAAATTTAAATGGAAATAAACGTCCAACGAGCGAGTTTTCCATCCTTTCCCCCGCCCTCCTTTTCACCGCGGAGGGCGCCCCGCTCCGCGGCCGCCCTGGCTGCCGGCGGAGGGCCCGGCGGGAGCCTGCCCATTGCCCGCAGTCGCGCTGCGGACACAAAAGGCGGCAGTGGCGGCGGCGGCAGCGGGCCCGGAGAGGTCGCTGTTGCTCGTTCCGCTGCCGCGGAGAGACCGCGCTGCAATCGTGATCGTAACCGAGGCCTTGCGGGCCGCGGGCCAGCCGGTGCCTCAGGGGCAGACGCGGGGTAGCGGGCCCGACGGGCGGCTGCACAGAGCCGGTGGAGTCCTGCCGCAGGCTCTGGCAGGTACCAGCCACGCCACCACGGCGTACGAGAGACGCCGGCGGTGCCAGACACTCCCGCTGCTAAGTGGGTCCGCCCGACCGCGGTGGCTGCGCTCCGGGCCCTTGTTTTTGATGACGCGTGGAGCAGGGCAGGCAGATTTGATCTCTCCCCACCCCCTCCCCCAGGCACGCTTTCAGGTCTCTTGCTTTTTAATAAATCCAGGCTGAAAAATAAAA
>VXAU01004996.1:869663-881043 GCA_013399695.1 Formicarius rufipectus | reverse complement strand
CCCCACCCCCGCTCGACCCCCCGAGCTCGACCCACGCCGAGCGGAATGCAGAAACGCACCTGACCTTGAATGCAGACAACGAGATATATTAAAAACCCGCAAGCAGGCAGGGACTCGCTTAGGAGCTAGCTAACCTTGAAGAACTTGTCAAGCTTCCCCCCTCGGCTGCAGTGTTTATCTGAGGAATCAAAGGAGGCTCCGCCGCTGATGGGGAACAATGGCATTGGGACTTGACGCCTACAGTTCATTTCAGCGCTAAGATTTCTTCGGGCAGAAAGGACCCTTGCACCAAGCATACCTGGTGATGATATCAACTGAAGTAATTAAGGCAGTTTCGTGCTGTAGAGAGAAAGGTGGAGCCCCAACAACATGAAACTACCTAAACCACAGAGCAGTTCTCAGGCGCTAATTATTGCTTTCCCCATTGCCGTGGTCCTTTACGCAAGGATCCCGCTATGAAAATAAAACCAGAAACGTGACTAAAACATCCTTCTCGCCCTCCCGCTCACCCCGCAGGCGCCCATCCGCGCCCCCGGCCAGCCTCGGGTGGGTTAATGAAAACAAGAGTAAAATATAATAGCAACCACCCACACACGCTCGCGCGGGCAGCTTTTGCCTTTCCATGCAGATATCATCAGGGGGAAAAAAGGCCCTGCACGACAATGTTACATCATGAAAAGCTAACGGCTCCCAAGAAGCCCGGGTTCAAAGTCTGTCCCCACTCCTTCCCGCATCCATATACCCTTGCAAGGAAGCATTCGCTGCAGCTTTTTTTCCGATCTTCCTTTTGCCTTCCTTTTGTGCAAGACTTTGTGCAAGCTAAACATGCAGCAAGGAAAGAAGGATTAAAACAAACAAACAAACAAACAAACAAAAACCCCCAAAACAAAACACCCAAACAAACAAAAAAGCAACCACAAACCCAAAAAAACCTCTTCCACATGCAGCCAGGTAAGGAATAGACTTACTTGAAGGGGCCCACTGGCAGGGAGGCGAGACCTGGGTCCCCCCCGCCCCATGAGCTCACCTTTACGATTTCTTCTCAACCCTGAGACAAAGCTAGAATTTTGTCAGCGTCTTCTGCAGTTAAAGATCTCGGCACACTTGTAGGTGTTCGATTAAAAGAAAAATCGTTTCTCTACTGTCAAGAAATAGTAATTTGCCTCCTCAGTCTATGCAGCTCCTCAGTCAACTGAAACCACTCGTTCAAGACAGCAACAATCCAGATATACTAGCAAGTCATAAAACTGAACAAAAGCCGACAAACCTTAGAGCACCATCGCTATATGGCCCAGACAAATTACGACCGTCTAGGTAATATTTAAATAGATTCCTAACGTAATTGCAGGGGGTTTAGGCAACTATTCCTGTTGTAAAAGTTCTCGAAGACATAAAGTAGAACCTGAGGATAAACAGTTACAAAAAGAGGTAAAATTAAAAGGATTCATTCCAGGTTTTTTTATTCTTCTATGAGAACATAAACATCGTCTTTTTCACGCACAGCAGCATTACAATATTAATTTATTCCGATTTAAGGTAAGAACTAGATATAGCTAGAACTAACATTTATAATAACGATAGAATGCATTTGCTTAAAACAGTATCAGCATTTTAATAATAATAGACATTTATCCATATCTGTATTTATAGTTTTCCCCCTTCTTTCTTTTTTCTCTTTTTATTTTTTTTCACGTATGTTTGACCCTTTAATGTATGGAATTTCACAGTATAAAGGAAGACGAACACGTTCTGCCTCACAATCTCAGATTCTGGCTCAGAAAGTCCATCTGATGTTTAGGATATGTACTTCTCGGTGAAATTAGTGAGGAAAAAAGTGACTAGTTCTTTCTCAAGAGTGAATTTCTTTGTGCTTCTCATGCGTTACCAATGGTAACGCTATATATAGACACGAAAAAATCACTAATTCCACATATTTAAGCAAAACTACTGTAAGTAAATATCTACAACCAGCGACAGAAATTCAGAGGTAAGTGTAATAATTTAGTCCATGAGCAAAAGAAACTTTGTTATACCTTTAAAGAGAAGATATTTCATTTTCCTGGCCAATTTTAAAGCTGTAATAATGACATTTAAGGTAAAGCAAAGAAAGAAAAAAAAATTCGCTCTTAACACCCGCTCCCATGAAACCCTTTTAAAGCATGCCTGCATTTCATTATTTTAAGTCCTGTTTTTCGGAGGAAAAAAAAGGGGGGAGGGGGAGAAAAGGAAAATAGAGGAGGGAAAAGCTCCCAATATAGAAATATGGCAAGGCTTAAATTCTTCATTGTGCAGCTATATACAGTCCAAGTTAGAGCACTTATATTTTAAAAGAATGTACCTTTAACCAGGATTGTTTACTTTCAGAGAGATATATAGAGAAAAACCTCTTTGCAGCTCCTGAAATGGTATTTTTGTGCCTCAAAGCTTAGAGGAACAAAACGGCCTGGAAGACGGCTGAAGGAAGAGAGGAGGTTCACGCACGGCATTTTGTGCTTCGGCGTGGTTTTAGTCTGCGCCCCCCTCCCCCACCTCGAGTAACTCTTAAGAGATTAAGGACATATTGAGAGTGTCTAAAATCGTTAATCCATACAGGTGCGGATGACTACAGCCTAGGAAAATGATACTGCCTCTTTAAACCATAAAGACGTGTTTATAGTTTCATCAAGAGAAATTAAAGTTGGCTGTGAGCTCCCGAATCCTATTCTCTCTGTTCATTTTCTTCAGTTTCATTCTGCGATTCTGAAACCAGATTTTAACTTGTCTGTCTGTGAGGTGGACTGTGCGGCTGATCTCTAGGCGACGCTCACGAGTCAGGTACATATTGAACAGAAACTCTTTTTCCAGCTCGAGAGTTTGATGCTTGGTATAGGGGCATCGTTTCTTTCTGCCACTTTTTGCCGTGAGCCAGTTTGCTGCATTTTCTCCTTTTGAATTGCCTAGTTTTGAGAAAGTAAAAAATGGGCGTTACCATTGGGTCAGAAGCAAGAAGCAGTGGGGGAGAGAGAGCAAGGAGTGTCTGTGTGTGTGCGATGGGCTTGCTCCACCAGCTGCTGGAAGCAGGAATGTAGGGTATCCTTGTGGGAGCTGAGAGTTTCAAAGCAGTTTCCCAAAGGCGCTGGATTTGCCTTGGTAAAAACTGCCACGGCTCAAAAACCTCCATGGCCCACCGGTTAGTTCAGCTCCGACCCCCCAAAACAGGCTTCTACTCTCTCCCTGTCGGCCGTTCCAAGCCCTCTGTTACTGGGGGCAGCTTGGTGAACTTGTCAACCCCACCCCCGCCACCTCCTTCCCAAAAACCACAGCCTGCATATCCGAACTTTTTTAGAGTGCTATGGAGGTGGAAAACGAGGTGAGCCGGGAAGCCGAAGTCTCCCTGCCTTTAGCTCCTGCTTTTCCAGAGAGCTTCACCACGGCCCTCTTTTTTACAACCCTTTCGGAGAAGAAAAATTGTTATATTAATAATAAAAACGTTTCAGGATGTTTATTCCTACCAGTGGAACTGGCTGGGAAAGATGTAACACCAGTGCCTTGATGGTGTGGAGAGGCTAGTGGTTTGCTCTCTAGTAGCTTTTTGCTTTCTTTCTTTTTTTTTTTTTTTTAATATTATTTTGCAACAGTGTGCCTGAAAGGAATAACAGAGCATCTGAAGTGCGAACGGAGAGAACCTCCTGAAAAGTCTGCCATCTTGGGAAGGGGAGTTATTTTTTGCCATGGGGACCCGAAAGGGAAATAAATAAGGAAATGTATAAATAACAGCTCTGTTATCTAGTGTAGACGCTGAAGGATATTCATCAGTCTAATTTGATAGCAGATCATAGGTGGCACATTTCAGCACGGCTGTTATTTCGAAAAGCATCCTGGATCGTAAAATATAACTTACCGTGTTAATAGGTTTATTTATTGGCACTGCCTATTGCTTATTTTGGATGCTTTACAAACATCTCTGTTATCTGGGAGACACCTTCACATCACAGGGGAAAGATTGATCTCGTTTTTCTATATGTTTAAGCAGCATGCAGTCTGAAGTTGCCCATAGCGGAGGCTCTAAGGGTTTTAAGCTATAGGACGGACATTAATTTTTACGGCAACCCCATGCCCGAATACTACAAAGTTCAGAAGGTCAGTTTGAGCAGCGCTTCTTGGCAGCCCCGAGGGGCAGCTGGGTTCCTCCTTTCGCATCGCTATGCCACTATGATCCTCGAAACTTTGGGGTTTTCTTTTATTTTTCCTTTCTTTTTAATGATCACTACTACCGTTACCATCATCATTCGCTTACCTACGGGCTCTTTTTCGGGAGAAGCTTTGCTGCTCTCTGACGGAGCTGGAGAGAGCTCCTCTGCGGTGGAAGATGAAGCCTGAGTCTCGTCCTCCCTCTGGGAGACGCACGCCAAGGGGCTGGGGGAGCGTTCCTCGTCCTCCTTCCTCCCAGCGTCCGGGACTGGAGGCAAAGATGGAGGCGTCTGAAAGCGGCCAGGGGGCTGCGGAGCGAATGGGGCAGCCCCGACCGGCCCCGTGCCGTAGTTCTTGGAAGTGCCATAAGCCTGGGAGAGGCGGAAGTAGCCCGGGATGGGGACCCCGCCGCCACTACTGGCCGGGCTGACCTCGGTACTCAGCCGGGGGAAGGGAGCGAGGTCTGTGGCGGCTGAGCCCTTGGGGCAGTTCTCTGAGTCATAGAGGCAGTAAGAGCTCTCCTCCTTAATGCTTGGAGCGAAGGAGCACGAGGTGGCCTGCTGGCTCTCCGTCTCTTCCATGCGACACGACCGGGGAGGGTCTAGCCACACTTCCATCCCTGACACGTAGGAATGCGAGCTGGGGACCATGCTTTGAGAAGTACCTTCATTGCGTTTGCTCAGAACGGGGAAAAGTCCGCAGCTTTGCAGCCCGTAGGACAGATCGGACGTCTGTGGCAGGTAGATACCACTGTTGGGATAGTAGCCGCCTCCGCCTCCGCCTCCGCCTCCTGCTCCCGCCGCTTCCCCTCTGCCCGCACTGATCAGGGAGTCTACCAAAAAGGAGTTTGCAGCTGGACTCTCGGAGCATGACATTGTTGTGGAATAATTTGGCGAAGGGAGCAGATAGCCCTTTCTGGCTGACATTTCTTGTGCAAAACATGCTGAATATGATGAGAGATACCCCCGCACCACGGTAGGCGCCTGCAGCCAATCGAAGCCAGGGCCTCCCCGGCAACCCCTCCCCGTCTGGTTTCGTATGCACAGAGCTGCTCTCAGGTCGACCTCTGAATTTGGAAGATAGATGTATATTAATGTGTAATATGGATTTCCATACACACAAGCGCGCGCTTCGACCACATGGGTGAGCGTCTGTGCCCAGGCGGGAGCCGAGCTCCCGGGAAAGAGAAGGAGCTGCCTGTGCTGGTACTGGCTCCAAGTTTTGCTCCCCTCTTATCACACTCACCGCTATAAAACAGCCCGACCGTCTTGATGTTTATTATACCTAGGCTGAAGCGGTGTCCAGATGAAGCTTTTACTATCGCTCCTCTCTCCCCGCGGTTGGTCTTTCCAGCAGAAATGCCTGCTCACCTCCCTGCACAGCCTATGTGTCTCACGAAATTAATAAAACCACGGCACGCCCGGTGTTTTATGCTCAGGCTTTGCTCTTTTTATATGATTGTCTCGTTTTTTTAAGAATTAAAAGACGTGTCATTGTTTATCATGGATCATTGGAAACCGTAAAGGGGCCTGGTGCCTCCCGCGTTAAGCTACTGAGGAAGGGAGTTACTTCCAGCCTAACATCACCGCCACGACGCCAGACTGGGCTTAATTTTCCTGGAGATAAAATGCTCGCTGTTCGTCTGAGGAATCTCTTAGGGAGCAATGCCACTCTGGGAGGATTGATTGTGCGGTTGCAGCTCCTAATGCTTTAGTTAACGCTGGATTCTTCCCGAGGTCTGATTACCATTTAAAATATAAAGCCAGACATATGTCACAGAAAGAATCCAGACGCGAGCAGCTCAAATGGATCCTCGCAGGATGCTGCGCACTGTGTTTATTGATGTGTTTATATTTGGGCGATCATTTTTATATCTCCCCTCCCTCCTCCTCCTCCCGCTCCATTTGGGTCTTTTCACTTTTCGCCTCTTCAAAGCACCGTCTCATTTAAGCAATGTACTAAATAATAGAAATAAGAGTAACTAGATAAATACCGAGGTACTAGACAGCCTTGTCCAGTCAATATGTAATTGTGGCAGAGGTAGCAGACGGATAACAGACAGACGGGGATGCAGACAGAGCCACAGATAGATTTCCTAATGAAATACTTAATGATGGCTTGCTTTCACTTCCATCATCTTCGGTTTATGCCATTTTGAAGTCGCCTTACTGCCTGGCCCGCGGAACTAAGGGTACTTTAGTTGGATTGGAACCTAAGGCTGCCCAGTTCTCACTGGCCCTCCCTGAGGTGCATGGCTCTCTCCTCTCTTCCGCACGCCGCTCGGAGAGGCAACCATCGGCCGGTTTCCGCTTCCAGTAGGGCGGGCGAGTGAGAGGGGTTGCCGGCCGGGCGACATCACAGCCCGGGTCGGGAACCACTGTCTGGCACGGCTACCATGCCCGGGAGAGCGCTGGCGGCTCTGGTGGGGCAGCTGCCTGCGGGGCTGGATGGTGCCGGGGCGAGCACGGCATCCCGCACTGCCCGGCGCCTGCCCTCGGCCTTCAAAACTCCCCGGGGAGCACTCTTTCCCCTTAGCCCCACGGGTCTGTCAAGCTCCACGTGGTCTTGTCGGGCGGTGTTTGCCTGCCACAGGGAAATGTTTTTTCCACAGCGTGACATTCCTTCCTCCTTGCTGGGGGAGAGCGATGCCTCTTCCCACGGGGATCTCCCCGCGTCCCCGGAAAGCACGAGTCAGGCCGAGGATGCAACAACTTTGCGACATTTATAAAACCTCTGTGGAAAGGCGTCTGAGTTTTCCAGTGTGGTGGGCCGAGCATCACAGTGCGATTTCCTTCTGATCAGTCCATGGCATGAGGACACAGGAGTAAATCCCTCAGCCTATAGAAATCCTTCGAGGGTTTTTTCATTCCCCTATTTCCTTCTGTAACATTGTTTGTATTTTCCTAACCCGACTAACTCCTCGATGTGTTAATGTGCGATAGACAAAACCTTATCAGATTCCTATGAGGACCATATCACTACTAACAAAATTAATACCACATAAGGCACCGGTTTATTGGCTGGCATACAGGAAGGCTATTATCAATAGGCTTAGCGTTATAAATACAGATCTAAATAAAATGAAATGTGAGACCCAGCGCCGCCTTCCAAATACATTTCTCTACACGAGTCAGGTATAAAAATTACTCCAGGGAAGTCCGCTCTTGCGGTATGTTTATTTTGCATTTGCCAAATTAAATAGAAATGGATTGCAAGCCTAAAAGCCATACGGAATCGAGGAGAAATGCTTGAAATAGTTCCAAAGCTGTTTTTAAATAAGCAGCTCCTTTTTAAAAATTGGATTAAAGGGGAGCAAAGTACTATAAAAAGTACATTGTCGCCAGCCGGAATGACTGGAAATGCATGGAAGAAACACGAATTGTTTTTTCATTCCCTCTCTGCAAGCTAATGCAGGGGAATCAGACAAAAGGCACAGAAGTCGGTGATAATTTCGAAGACTTTCTTTAGCCTCTTCTCCTAGGTTTTGCAGCAGTGGGCTACTTCCTGCCGTGTCAGATCCTGTGGGAGCTGCCGTGGGGTGTTGTGTTGACCGCAGTGAACGGTGCCTGTTTGATGGTCAAGGCACTGACTGCGTCTAGATCATGAACTCAGCTCGGCGTTGCATTATCTCCGCTTTCTTTAATCACTAACAAGGCCAAGGCAAATAGTAACCAGCATCATCAAACCCAGTGAAGTAAAACTAATAATGTTCACTTGATTCGTAACTATAAAAGATAATGGTCAATTCTGACTAAACTGAGCTAATTTGGCATGCTCTGGGTATAGCTACTGCATTACTAGCACTTAACAACATGTCCCTTGGAACTTCACCCCTATTTAAAAGAAATTTTAAAGAATATTGTGGACGCCAGGGGACGAGAAATACTTTCTTTATAATTCTATTTCTGTAAGTAAAGTTATTCGAGGGTCTATAAAACCGAGCAAATAAAATTCTGATAAATATCAAAGCCGTTGCGAAGGTGCTTTCGTGGAGAATCTAAATTCATGGCGTACATAGACAATAACATCAAAATAAAATTTTATTGATCTAAGAAAAATATAATAGATGCATTAATAGCGTCGTTAAGCCATTTTATTGGTTGAACTAAAATTAAAAACAAAAAGGGAATAAATAAAACCCGACAGCTCAGCCTAAGCAAACTCTGAGTGGAAATCTGAAAATGTATCATGTTAAACCTTGATTTATCTTTTTATTACTGACCCGTATAACACAAAAGATCAGCGCTGTTAATCCAGAGATGCATTTTGCAACCTAATTAAAATATGCTTTTATTTGTAGACACGGGGAAACTGCAATTTGTGAAAATGTAAACGGCCTTGCAGTCTGTGCAGGAGTGCATGCGCCGCCTGTATGAGAATACAGCCATGGACTGCATTCTATGCAACTCCAAAAATTAATGTTATCAGACTCTAGTTATTTAATATTGGAACTGTCAGTTGTCTGGAACGTGTGTGTGTGCCAGATTCTTTTTTTTTTTTTTTTTTTTTCCCCTGGATTTGCTCCAGAGAAGGCGGAATTCAGACAGGAGTTTAGAAATCGCATCTGTGCCAAGTTAGGTGACAAACGACGGACTCACTAATTTTATCTTTACTTGAAATTCTTTCGTGCTGGTAGTGGAGCTAGGGAGGTTGGCTTGTTTTGGCGGATTATCTTGTTAAAAACTAGGCTGCGATTAATTTTATTCTAACCATCCAGAAACTTGTTCTCCAAACTATGTTTTGTATTATACGTGTATCATTTTACTCATTTGGATTAGGAACATATTTTGCAAGTAATTCTGGCAAGCTTCAAATTCTAGTGTGTGGCAGGACAAAATACACTCAAGCCAATTCATTAGGGCTTTATTTCCTCGCCATTTTCCGGCACTGGTAAGAACAATGGAGCTTTCTATTGTCCAAAGAGCCCCAAACACCGTGCAGAAGCAACAACGCTATCGGATTATATATGTGTGAGGAAAAATATTGCATACTCAAGTCTGACTTTTAAGTGTACCCCTTCTATTGCGAGAGAAGGGCCACACAGCTGTGAAGCATTTGAAACTGTAGCCCTTCTCTCTTTCTGTTGTTGTCTTTCCTTTAAATAAGGTCTGGATGAATATACAAATAGCTTCTTCTTCTTGTTGTTGTTGTATTTAGCTTGGCTCTCAGGCACACACGTTAGCCTGCAGTTTCAGTTTCAGAGCATTTAATGAAAAGATTGTGACAAAAAAAAAAAAAAAAAAAAAAGAAAAGAGACAACAAAACACAAACCCAAACAGCTTATGAAAAAGCCTCCCAGGGGTTTGGATGTGGTATGTGAGCTGAAGTTGAGTACACGATTAATTAAACACAGTGTAGACACTAAGTTGGCTTTGCCTCTTCCCTCTAAAACATGCAAACCCAAATAATGTGAAATAATAAACAGTTATTGTAAGAAACAAGTTTGTTTTTTTAAAAACATTATCCTATGACCGCGGCCGTCAGTAAACAATTCGTAACCAGAGGGCGCTTTAACTGCTGTTGGGGTCCCTTTGATTTATTCAGCCGAGTATTGAATGGGGCAGGGAAACAACAAGGGGAAAAATAAATATTTGATCAAATATGAGGGGTTTAACTTGACTGGTGTAAAATGAAATGTTGCAAAGGGATCCTCAAATCTCCCTGCTTCTCTTATGGCTTCTCATGTCCTGACATTGCTGGTGGGGAAGTCAAAAGGGATCAGCATCGCCGAGCTTTTAATGGAACATCTTTGATGAAATCGATAGGTTCCGATAATCATCTAAAAACTGCTCTCTGCCTGCTGAGCATGTGCTTTTAACTACAGTTGCAACAGTTCCCTGGAAGTAAAATTAAAAAAACACTGCAGGCAAATCGCATTACTTTACATACAAAAGTAAGGACAAAGTAATATTTTTCATTTTTCTGGACAGATGTTTAAAACTTTGTCCTAAGAAACACGTATATTAAAATAAGTAGCCAAACCCGTATCTCCTCCATATAATACCACCTTCCCTCCTGCCCTTCTCAAATGGAGACATAACAAAAACATGTGAAAACTTTATGGGCATGAAAAGTAACCTGGAGTTAGGGATACTCATAGCGAGGATAGAGTTTCAAAGCCCTGAGCAGACGAGAATGTGTGACTATTGTTTGTTTACAGCACATATGTTGAGAAAGAAAATAAAAGAAAATAAAAAAAAATAAAAGAAAAAAAAGAGAAAAGAAAAGAAAAGAAAAGAAAAGAAAAGAAAAGAAAAGAAAAGAAAAGAAAAGAAAAGAAAAGAAAAGAAAAGAAAAGAAAAGAAAAGAAAAGAAAAGAAAAGAAAAGAAAAGAAAAGAAAAGAAAAGAAAAGAAAAGAAAAGAAAAGAAAAGAAAAGAAAAGAAAAGAAAAGAGAAATCCAGATCTGGTCTTGAACGAACATTAACTTAATATGCAATCACATTAATAGGTTTTAGCATAAGTATGTCAAAAGTTGTTTACCACAATCTCTGTCCAGCTGCAAGGAAGCAGACTACCCTTTAGAGTTACCAAACTACCCTAAATAAACTATAGTTCAAAACTAATAAGATCGTCAGAATTGTCTGTCATTTGCAGACCGTGTTGCCATAGATCTATTTGATTGAAGACACCTACTGTTCCACACATAAATGTCAAGTTTCATAATATTTCCAATGGTACACCTTTTCTTTTCTTTTCTTTCTTTTTTTTTTTCTTAATATCTGGAAGAAAACTACAAGTTCCTCAGAAGAATTATTTCCAGATAATGTGGATTTTCCACGCGACTGGCCAAAACGAAGAGAAAACAAAAGGTCAACTACAACTTAGAAAGTCCCTTCTGTCTTATATCGCGTCCTAACCAACAACTTTTTGCATCCCTTCCCCTCCCTACAGTTCTTTACCGCGGTGCTCAGAGGTCGGGGCAAGAGCGACCCCAGATCGCAGGGTACCAATCCAGTCACCGCACACTCCTTGCCGTTCTCCATGTTGGGTAGATGTTTAAAACACTTACCTTCGCACATTTCCTAACCCTAAGCCCAGAGCCTGTAACTCCACCGAGAAGCCCCTGCGACTCCCCCCACCCACAACATCCCGAGCGGCTTTTTGTACCGCGGAGGCCAGAAAGTGCAATAATTACCCGTGTGGCTCCAGGGTTGCAAAATGAACAAAGGCCAAGATGTTCTTTCTTTCTTTCCTTTTTTTTTTTTTTT
>VXAU01004996.1:800988-849234 GCA_013399695.1 Formicarius rufipectus | reverse complement strand
GAAAAAAAAAAAGCTATAATTCCAAAGATACAGATCTCTTGTTCTGAAAGAAGAAGTTCATTGTCTTTTCTCTTTTTAATTATTATTAATAATTATTTTAATCTGAACACGAAAAAAGTTCTGAAACTCTTGAATTGCTGCTTTTCAATTTTTAATCCATTAACTGGTAGTCTTCAATTTGTTGATCACTTTTTTCTCTTTGACCCTTCTGTTCTGGAACCAGATTGTGACCTGTCTCTCTGATAGATTTGTAGTGGCCGAAATTCTCCTCCGTTTGTCTTTAGTTATGAATTTATTTGTAGCATATTCCCTTTCGAGTTCTTTTAACTGGACCTTTGTGTAAGGCACTCGTTTCTTTCTTCCACGTCTGTACGAGTTCGCATCCGAGGGATGAGAAACGACGTCTGGAACAGAAAAACCATGCGGGCAAGCGTTAGAAAATCGCTCGAATCGCTTAGGACATCTTCAAATGGTACAAGGGTTAAAGTTACAGCGCACTCCTCAGCGTGCCCCGCTCTTGTTTAGCAACTAACTCCCAGCTCAGCGCTGGGGATTCCTCTTTCCTGGCCGCCGCAGACAGCTTCTAGGCAGGGAAAGGCTCGCTTCTGTCAGACAGACAAATAATAACAAGCCCACGTAGCCCAGCCAGGGGCTCTGGGAAGGATCGAGAGGGGCTGCAGCGATTTACCCAGCCTGCGTGCTCCGTGGTCTATGGAAAATAATACCACAGACCTTCCTGCGGCCCTTTTCAGCTGTTTCCTCTCCCGGGGCCGGCGTCGGGGCCGGCCAGGCGAGGCGGGATGCGCCGTGCGCCGGCGGGGGGCAGGGGGCGGCACCGGTGCCGTTCCAGCGGCGCCGGGGTTTGTGCGGACCGGGACGGGATGGGGCCGGGGACCGCGGGGTGAGGAGGGGAAGCGTCAGTCCGGAGGGTGATCCCGGAGCCCTACCGGCGGGATACCCGAGAGGAGTTAGCGGGAGAGGAAGGAAAGAAGGGACAGGGGGAGCCATGCAGGTGTATTACCCGGGAGGGTGGATTTCCAGAGGTGAGGCGGCTGGCTCTGCTCCTTGGGGCAGTACACTTGCCCATTCCACCCGTTGGTGATGGCCCAAGGCTGGTAGCTGTCCATGGGGAGCAGGGGGTCGTGGCGCGGCTCGCCGGGACCGCCGATGGCGGGCACCACAGGCATATCCAGATAACTGGGCACCGGCTGGTAGGGCCCGGCGGCGTAGCCCTGGTAGAAGGCGAACTCCTTGGCCCGCGACGTGAACTCCTCGCCGGAGACCGAGGTGTCCATGTACTTGTCGGCGAAGGTGGAAGCAGGCTGGGCGCAGGACTTGATGGCGTTGTGATGGGTCATGCGACAGGGGTAGTAGCCGCTGCCGAAGTAGCCGTAGGGCAGCGCGGCCCCGGAGGAGCTCTGCACGGCGGCCGAGCAGGGGCTGCATTGCTTGACAGTGGGCTCGGCCATACCGGCGGCGGGGGCCTCACTGGAGGTGTAGGCGGCGGCGCTGGGGGCGGCCAGGGGCGCGGGGTGAGCCATCAGATTGCGGCAGGGGTTGGCCGCCGCGAAGTTGCTGCCGGCGTGAAATCCGTCCATGTTCTTATTGATCTCATCCAGGCTGTTGTCGTAGAGGAACATGACGGGCTCGATCCAGCGGGGGTGGAGGAGCACGGAGGCTGTCATAGCCCGCTCCGCATTGAGACTAGTGGCTCTTTTTTAAAAGCCCCAAAGACTGAAAAAAGAGATACTCAATCTCCGGGACTTGACCAGGGCTGACGCGCCAGCGTCGCGCCAGGCCGGCCCTCATTGGCCCGCCTGCCCCACGTGATATGCAAAGCAGCTGATAAACATCTGAGGGAATAAAGTGGAGATAATTAAATAACGCAATCAGGGCGCGGGGCCGGGTCCCGGCCCGGGGCGCGGGCACGGAATCGGAATGGGGCACGGCGCGGTCTCGCCGCCGCCGCACGGGACGCGGGCGCCGCCGGGGGGGCCTGCCTGTCCCTCCTCCTTCCCTTTTCCCTCCCTTCTTCCCCTCTCCGGCCCTCCCTCGTCTCTGAGGCGTGGGTTTTTGGCCCCGTTGTTGCCGCGGAGCGCCCCGCGAGGTGCGGGGCTCCCCACGGCACCACGCCTGATTTCCCCTTGCCCTGCTCTCCTTGAGTCCTCCCTGCCGAGAGCGCTGTGGAAACCTCAGAGGCCTTCCCTGGTCTCCGGGGCAAGATGAGCCGCGCCCCTTCGACCCCCTTCCTCCACCGGTTTCAGCCGCCGCTGACGGGGCCCCAGCCGGGTGAGACGGGGAGTCCACATGAAGCTGCGGGCGGAGGAGCGCTCCCCGGACGCAATGCCGGGACACTTAAGGTTCTCGAAACAGAGCCTCCTGGGGTCCTTTCTGGGTGGTTTTTTCCTTCCTTCCTTCCCGCCCGTCAAAAGCCCAAGACTCATCTCGCTCCTTTCGCCACGAAGCCTTACAAGTCAGATAAGAGCAACAGATCGGGAAATCCCCATTTTATTTATTATTATCTTTCAGAAAGGGCTTGGGGAGCGGGAGGGTTAAATGTATGTTCAAGCAATCCCGCTGTATTATTTGTTGCCGTAATAATAAAATCCGGGGCCTACAATTCGACTTGAATATTTTTTGGCTGTAAAATATCATGTCGGCTTGTGTAGTGTGCGTATGGACATACAGCTCTTTTTTTTGTGTGTGTATGTGTGTGCGCGCGCTGGGAAAACAAAATGGATCATTGGCTTGAATTTTTTTTTTTTTTTTTGCACCACTTTGCAAGCGAGTGCTAGGAAGAAAAAAACCAAAACACCAACCCAATCAGTTTCCCTTTTAGTGATAAGTATTTCATAGGGCAAAATAATTTAAATTTTGAATCATTCCCCCACCTCGGCGGATGCTTTTCCCCACAAACCTTTCGCGCGCAGCCTTGAACTCACAATACTCCATCACTGAGCTATCAATAAACTTGACCTAAAGCAGCGTTCATCTCATCGTTAACAGCTCTCAACCCTCTCACGTGTGCACAAACCAGCCACAAATACTCCCATCCTGAAAACTAATTTTTTTCCCCCAATTGCATGTTTCTTTGTTTTGAGCCTGACAGCTCGGCGTATTTATTATCCTATTGTGCTTCCCATTGACGTTGTAGCATTGTTTTGCCTGCACGGCTACAAGCGCAGAGCAATCCCGGGACTTATATTGTTACTAAACAGGCTTTTCCTTGCCTAGCGCAGAGCTGCCAGCCATGAGAAAAAGCTCTTCGGCGCCCAAGGAATTTTTTTCAAGGTACTTTTCCCGTGCCTTGAGTTGGGATACCTGAAGTTGCTGTCATCTCCTTGGTAATTTGGCAGCATTTAGCCGCTTTTTTCCTTCATTGTAGCCAATAAAGGGTTCCCATTTTAACTTGGCATACTCTTTTCCGCATTCTTCCTCATGACCAAAAGCAAATATTTATTCCCTGCATATTTTTCCTTTTCTTTCAGGCTCCAGTTTTGAAACCTGTGGATTCCGTCGGCCAAACATTGCTTGACTGGCGTGAATTGGTGTTTCCTTCTGGTTTCTCGAGGCTGCTTCTGAAAATCGCGTTGCAAGGACGAGGGGGGGGGGAAATGGGAAGGAAATTTAATTCTATGGGTCAGCGCTGTTTTACATACAGGTTAGACACGGCTAGAGGCCAAGGTCAAGTTGAAAGTTGCAGTCTAGCCAATGTGAGGACTGTCATTCACAGCCCAAAGATCTGTCTGATTTGTTAAAAAACGAGTAGCCGTGAGAACACTAATCTCTCCAGTTCCCCTCTCCCTCACCTTCCCAGCCCGCCCCCTCTTCAAATCCCCTTCACCCTCACCCGCAGAGGTTTACTCGCTTATCTAGCTCTACTTTTCCAGCTCCTTTCCATAAGGAGAGTGAAGCCATGGGAAATTGTAGCTTTCAGCCCCAGTGCAAACTGTACAAGTAGTGTACAAGATTGTGGGGGGGGTCAAGGAGCGGGGGAAAGTGGGGGCATCCGGTCTACTGGGTTTTGGTGGTTGTTTTTTTTTTTGTTTTGTTTACCCACCTGGTGCTATTCCAGCCCTGTGTGTTACAGGGATAAGGGAGATTAGATTAGAGAGCTTTCTTTTCTCCCTTCTCTGCATCTCGCCGTCAGTCTAGAGCTCTATTTAATAATTAGGTACGCAGGCCGTGCTTTTCGCTGCTGATAAGGCCAGTAATACCACCGTTCCTTTCCCCTGTTTGCCATGATGTGTGTGTGTGATTTCGAGAATGAGAATGTTTCCTCAAAATAGGCAAAATGACATCTGCTGGGTGTGTATGCACCACCGGAAAAAACAGTTGTTATCCGACACAAGACTACACTCCTTCTGGGTTTTTTTCCTAATTTGAATTACTTTTAATAAATTGTTCATATCGAGACAGAAGAAAACCCTCGTCAACTACTTCTGATGCTCCTGATACCAAATTTTCATTCCTCAGCTATAATTTCTTCCTGCCTTGATGGGTATCTGCCATTAAATTCTAGAAAGGAACAGCGAGGGTTGAAGGCATGGTACAGTACAGATGTTCTTCGAAAATCATGGACCCTGTAATGAACACCCGGGATAAAACTATGCCCGAACCTACACCCTCCTCGCCGCCTTGAACATATACCATTCCTTACCGGTTGTGGAAGATCTTTTACTTTTAACAGCGTAAGTCTTGAGAAGTGCTCGTTACATCAACCAAAACGATGGAGTATACTTGAAGCCACTGTTTGATTTGAACGTCTTTGGAAAATTTACTTGGTAATTGACTGCTTCCATACACACAATCGATAGACCAATCAAAGCTTCTTCCAAACTTTTAGTCTTTTTTTGTGCAAAATAAAGTTAGAATGCAGCACATACAAGCCTATGGTAGGACCATAGCAACTTCGAGGAGAGCTAACACAAACCTCCGAACTGCTTTGTATTTATATAGAGTGCAAAACAACTTGGAGAGAAATGGATCTGTTGAATCGTTTCCTCTAAAACGAGTATTAATTCCTTGGGGAGCAAGACAATGAACAACCATGATCAGTAGGGGAATTTTAGAAGGTCCTGAAAGTTTTCATAGCCAAGCAATTTCTAACTGGTTTTTCTATCCGGCAGTAGTCTGTCGATATACGGACATGCCCATCTCAGGTATTAGAGAAAGGTTAAGTGGTATTTTCTTCCCTTGGCTGCACTGAGAGTGGTCGGATTAATTTCACCCACTTCACAGGTGTAAGCAAGAGCAGAATTTGGCTCTTACAAGTGCTTTAAACCACGTCACTGTGTGTTCCTGATGCCATGAAGCCTAGAATAGTCTTGCCACAGTGAGGAGTGAAGCAAATTTGACTTAAACATATAAAATATTTTTTAAATCTCCCTATGTGATAGGAATATGCCCACTTCTTTTTTTCTAAAGAGGCCTCAATATTTCGCCTTTCTTAGAGAAACAACAAGTCCTTTCATTTGAATGTGAGGGTTTGCGAATACAGAGTTTGTCGGCTGAATATCTAAAAGGCTTGCTCCCCCTCAGACTAGTCTTGGTATGATAACACACACACACTTCATAGCCTTGCCGCGGGAATGTTCGACTGAAAGGAAAGTTGATTTCTTGTAGGATAATCTCAATCATACGAATACAGAAAAAAAAATCCCAAACTGTTGCCTAAAGAAATCCAGTCTTACTTTTCTATCCACTATTTAGAGCTAATTAACTAGCATTAAGAAAAAAAATCGTGCCTGATTGCTGCAAATATATGTCTGTCACGGAGTTAAATCCGACTAAACGAGCTAAAAGATCTTAGCTGATAATGGAGCAGCTAGAGGGTGATCTTAGTTACTAAGAATACTCTCCGTTCTGCAGAGCTCAGGAGTCTTGGAAGACGCGGGAGTAAAGTGATAGCAGGAGCAAGAGCCTTAATCGAATTTGATTTTCATGAGCAAATGAAATTTACCTGCCAGCAGGGTAATTTGGAGCAATACTGTCACCGCTGTTTTCTTCCACAATTTCTAAAGCATCAAGGATTGAGATAAACATTCCTGAGTCCGTTTTAGAGACACTTAGTATTTCAGGATATTCATGTGTTTCTAATGGAAGTAAGCAGCTTTACGAGCGGGTTTCGCAGGACATCTTAACTCTCTCCCTCCCACTGCGTGCTAAGGGGGGTGCTGAGATAATTACAAAATAAGAATTTGTGACAGCAAATGCAAAAGGGGGAGAGTCCGAGAAAATTTGCAAAGGCGTCCGAAAAATTCTCAGGCACACAATACCCTATCTATTTCAGTCAATCCAAACATTCAAACTGCACCTCCGATAAAAAAGGCGTGCTCGAAAACAATGTCATTGCTTTCAGCCGAAGTGTGGAACACTTCATTGAACCTGGTCTCAGAATATTGCTTCACTCCGTGTTGTTTTAGTTTAGGTTTTTGTTTGTTGTTTGGTTTTTTTAAAACGTATTTTCTACCCTATTTCAACTCCAGAAAATACGATGGAGATATTGCATGTGTTTAGGAGTAAAAATGGGAATGATCCTGAAATCTGTCTCGCGGACAAGATCTCTTCTGATTTGTGTTTTGTTTGTTTTTTGTTTGTTTGTTTGGGTTTTGTTTTGGTGTTTTTTTTCTTTACATTTTTATTTGTGCTGCATTCACAAGCGTCTTTTCGACGTGAGAGAGTATGGGCGGTGAGATAACTTTCTGTTTATATTCTGGGATGAAAGCAGCAGAAGTCTGGCGTTATGTCTTGGTAGTCCACAGAAAGTATTTTACTTAAACTGCCGTGTAAATTGCAGCGATGAAGAGAAGCCATTGCAGGCTCTCTGTCAACCGCAGACTGCCTAAACGCAGTGAAGAAGCACGCCCCTACAATTTCAATTAATTTTGCCCTGTAGACGGAGACCGATTTATTCACCATCAGCTGTACTCTCGCACAAAGTGTGCCGAGAAATTTGGGTTTTTTTTCCCCCCTTAGTAAATTCTGATAAGCGAGCAGGCCTGCCTGACCGTGCAGTAGTTTATCAGGTCGATTCCATCTTCTAGTTGAAAATGTTCTAGTATGAACGTGTAGTAGCAACAAACAATTGAATTATACTCAAGTTACTCTTCTTCAATTTTCTTGGGCTTATCCTCCGATTTTCAGGATTCAGCGTTTTGAGGGTAAACTAATTTCTCGCCTTATCTAACATGAGGGCACATTTTCGGGGCGGGTGGTGGTAGGGAGGGGAAGAAAGAAAGAAAAGAAAGGCAGGGTACAGCAAGCTGCAATAACATATTCTCTCTATTTCTGCTGGGAGCTTGTAATAATTGTTACCACATGATCACATGGTGTATTGTTGTAGCCTGATTACAATTAAACTTATCCCTCCACCTTTTTCATTAGGGGGAAAAAAAAAAAGTTCTTCCTGAGCTTCAGGCCCATTTTGTGCTGTTTTATTTCCCTTTGAAAAGCTGTCGGAGAGAAGCCGAAGTCACTCTTTCCTTTACAATGAGAGAGAAAGCATTTCCAAAAAGCCCTTCTCACCATAACTTTCTTGTAATAGCGTGACATTTACACATAGGGTCCGACCAGTGGGGCTCAGGGGCAGGAGTCAATGCTGCTGCTCTCTGCAAGAAGTTGCAGAGTCTTTATTTTTTTTTTTTTTCACGCTGAGTCCAAAGGCGTATCTTCACCTAGGGAGTGAAGCAATTACGCTCTCAGTGCTAAAGACGCCTGTGCACGATATCTAGAGAAAGAAAGGAGAGAGAGAGAGGAAAAAAATCATACAGGAAACATTGGACATGTTTGCCTTTACTGGAAGACAGCTGTTCGAGTACATTCTCCAAGAGGGTTTTTTGGTTCCCTTTTCAGAAGTGGTTTTAGTGATTAAAACATTGACTTGGTGGAGGTAGTTTATCTCTTATGTCTGGCTCTGTCTAACAACTCTTTCCCCTCACTTTTTTAGCCCTTTACTCAGCTGAGACTATACATAACCAGGACTGTAATCACGACTGTATTAAGAAATATCTTAAGAGGGGACTCACCGCAATGATAGGAGAGGAGAATGACTCTATTTCGAAGGCAACATTAGCCACGAGTGGAAATCTTGCCCACAGAGAGGGGAAAAAACAACCAACCAACCCAAAAAAAAACCCCACCACCAAAACACACTGAGTCTGGCAAACCGCTGAAACTCTGTCAAACGTGGTGGAGAGAGGCGGGAATGGCCACGGAAGGAGTCTCGTGGCTGCAATCCCATGCCCCTCTGGCTCCTCCAGCAGGCCGGGTGGTTGCAGGGCCGCCTCGAGGCACGGAAGGCCGGGACCTGCCCTTCCACACCCGCTCTGGGCCGAGTCTCGGCGGCCGCCCAGAGAGATACACACAGCGCACACACCTGTGCAGGTCGACCCGGCAGTCGGGACCTTTCCCCGACTCCTTCTACGCCCCGGCGCAGACGGGACTGGTGTTTGGCTGTTTGTATTTCTCTGCTATGCGGGCGCATAGAGGGGCTTCTGCTGGCAGCGGGTGAGAAGGAAGTTGCGTGGCCGCCGGCGCCGAGGGGTAGCACACACCCACGCGGCGCACACCTGAAAACGCTGCTGTGTCCCCTCGCTTTAGTTGGTGTGTGTGTGTGTGGGGGTGTGTGTGTGTGTGTGTGCGCGCGCGACCGCACACATGCCTCTCGTTTTGCCACATGCTATGCTCATCTCTCTGGTCATAGTCCTGCTGGAGCAAGAAAGGGAGTGGGGCATCCTCACCCATCCGTAGGCGCATCCCACCTCTGGCTTGGCGAGAACCTTCTTCTTGCATGGGTGGGACGCCCCAGGGACAGTCCTGGGAGCATGTTTCAAAAAGAGTAATGCACCATCTGCACGAATCTGTGATCCGTTTCGAGCAGAAAGAGGCAGCTGGCTTCGGCTAAGTCCTCAACACTGCTTAAATGACCTTCGTCCATGTCGTGGGTACTCCCAGTACCAACCAACCACATCCGAGCAGAACGCTACTCAATACCGTGATATGATCCCGAGTTCTCCAATTAGCTTTACATTTCACCAAGCACAGACATTTCTGTTAAAAGTTTATTTGGAAAAAAAAAACAGTAAACCCGGGGTCTAGAAAATGCTTTCTAGCACCTAAAATACATTTCTCAGGTATATATAATACGTGCTGTCTTTAATGACAAAAGACATTTGCTACTCTTCATGATAGATGGAACTAATGTCTTTCTATCCATACCGTGAACATATTCTCTAAATAGGAATTATACAGTGTTTTCCTTTAAACATAACACCAGCCACATGCACACTAGTCGATAACTTGCATCTCTGGGTAAGCATATTACTCCCTTTTTGCTGAATCATGAATTTTTCCAAAGCTTATAGTATTTTATGTCTTTTTTAGATAAACACTTACATATGTGACTCTGTTGAAGGTTAAATCTCATTCTTACATACGTGACAGCTGACTGTACTTCTATGACGTTATTTACTCTGGAATCATCTAAAAGATGAGATTCGTGGCTCACCAGGAAAGACAGGAGTGGAATCAGTTCCTAATTAACCCGCACACAGCGGGCTCCAGCAGTTTGCATCTGTCCACGCCTGGACTTAGATCTTCTATCTGGAGTTCAGACTTCGTCTGCCTGAGCGCACCAGATTGAGGATGGCAGTCAGCCAGACCACCGGCACCATCTGGCATTGCCGCCCAGTGCCCCCACATCCACGCGCAAGAGTGCATGTGGAGGCACAGACTCTTCCATCCTTTCCAGGGACAGACGGACAGGGGACGAGCAGGGATTGCTTCAGCCCAGCAAAAGCAATCCTGTTGCAGTCCTGGGAGCCTTCAGGGAGATACTCGGGGAGAAGGAGCCAGGCTAGTGCCAAGGGATTGGAGCGGAGCTGAGGGCACACACCAAGGTTCCCACGCTCCGAAGACAATTCTCAAAGTCCCGGGAGCCAAAGTATATTTAGTCCAATAATGGCACAGAGAAAAGGGAGTGGTTTCATAGCAACCTCTCTGACATGCAAAATAATGAGCGGCTGAACAATAAAGGTTAGTCTCTAGTCTAGCATGCCCCCTGGTCTTCTAGCGCAGACACCTAAAGGAAGAAATTTCCTCGTCCCCTCGCACGCAATCCGAGGCCATTTTCCTGCAGATGTAGCTGCCTTGGTGCCAGCGAGCCGAATCGTCGCTCTAAGCAGTTTCCTTCCCATTGTGGGGAAGATACTCGCTGCCTGCCAGTAATTACCAATTGTCATCCACTTTCACAAGACCATATTTCTTTGCAATTTTTCTTGTCGAGTTCGGGGACTATGTCAAACACTTTGCTATCTCCCGGCCTGGCAGCTGCCACTCCCCCTCCCNAAAAAAAAAAAAAAAAAAGAAGAAACAGAAAAGAAACCCAAAACAGCTGGGTGTAGGATAAAGCTGCGTGCCATAGGTTGTGTTGCAAAGGGAACATAAAGGCTGGTGTGCCTTTGCTCACAGAAGTATCTGTATCCACTGAACACTTTTTCTCACTGTTGTCAGGTCAACAAATTCTCAGCCCAGAGGCTCTACCTGGAGAAGTCCAGTATGCTGTGTAGATGCAGATCCTGTTCGAAACCTGTGGGTGCAGACATGAGAAGCTGGACAAGTCTAGCAGATCAGGCCATTGGAGTGGGGACAGGAGAAGAGAGGCCACGGCCACCACCCTGGCCCGAGAGCCCACCTGCTTCTGGGGGAATACTACACTCCCTTTCCCAAACTCCTCAGCAAATTTTACCACAAAAAAATAATTTCACTGTGAGTTGATAAGGGCACAAACAGGCGTGTCATCACCACGTTGGGTGATGTAAATAATTGACAAATAAAGGAGAGGGAGCTTTTAATTTTGTAGGGATTCTGGAGGGAGGAAGGTTCCGGGTCTGTGACTACTCTGGGGGTCACTAAAAGAGTGGTCAGAAGTCTATGCTGAGGCTCATAGGAAGTTTGGACAGTGCCTAGCTAATCAAGCAATAGTAATTTCATAATCAGTTTTCAGTCAAGGTCTCATCTTCGGTAGGTAGCACGACCATGACAAAAGGAAAAAAAAAACTAAGAAAAGTTCACCTTAGCTGGGAAGATGAAATTATGTATACAACTTCCCCAGTTAGGGAATTAAGTTGTATTTATGGGTCTGTGCTTGTGTGTGATGTATTGTACTACTTTTTAAACAATAACCGCAGGACAAAAACCTTAAAAACTGGGAGCAAGAATATCCTGGCTGATATAAAAGTGACCTATATATAAAAAGAGAATCCTGTATAACTCCACAGCGGAAATAGGTTAGCAAGTATCTTCTGCCCATTTGCAAACATCAAATGTTCCTGCCATATGTCCTTTCTTATATGTATACCAGCTAAGAAACCTGAAACGTATATATACAATATTAAAAAAAAACCCATGAAAGATTTTGTCAGAAATCTCTGAGGCAGGGGTTGAAGGTAGTAAAAAACGCAAGTGATGCTATTGCCAAAAACTTTAATATTGAACAACACAGCTGAAGCTTTTATCACGGTACGAAATTTACAGCCTAATAATTCAAACCTGTGTGTTCATTGAAAGACATCTCTTCCTCTTACTGCGTACCCAAAGGGACAGTTTTGCCTTCCGAGGAGAGAAGCATCCCTGCAAGCCAGGAAAGTCTTTGGGATCGGCAGGTGAACTGCATCTTGGAGGGAAAGAGAGAGGAAGAGTAAAGGATGGAATAGAAAATAAAATTATGGGAAACAATAGCTTTTTAAGATCAGAAGAGATTTCTGATAACTACGGTGGAAATAAAAAAGTGAGCTCTGTAGAATCACTAAAGGAAATAAACGATAAGGAAACCCTTCTGTGGTAAAAGGAAAACCAAAGGAAAAATTTGTGGGCTGGGAGAACAGTAGTTTAAATGTTCACGGATTGGAGATCTCCCAGCATCCTCGTCATTTGGGCAAATGATGGGGTTAGGGTTAACCCCATCTCAGTTGCAACGTGATTAGGTACCAGCTAAGAAGCTAGAGGTCTTCTGAACTCCTTGGGAAACGAAGCAAGATGGGACGGAAAGAGAGCACTCAGTTGAGAAAATACCCACCCATCTCCCCCACTTTCCCGCAAAATAGGAACAATCCTGGCGTTAGGTCCTGCTGCATCTTGGAAATGTCTGTTGCGTCCAAGCAGAAGCCACCTGTTAGAAAGTGACAGTGTGGGACCTTCGGTCACTGAAGACTCCATCACACTAGTACCAGGATATGTTTTAACGTTCAAAGTCAGCGCCCCTCCCTCGCCTCTCCCACCTTCTTCCGATACTCCCCTACAACTCCTCTAAAACCTGCGGCTTAAATCAAAACATGGTTTTCTGCCATAACGCTGGGGAAGCCTAGAGCCGAGCTCTACTTGTGGTTTATCCAGCCTCCCTCCCGTCTTTCCTGCCTATCCCTGCCGAGAGCTGTGACCCAGAAAGGAGTAGGAAGGGTTTGGGGTAAGCTCGGGTGTCCGCCGTTCGGCCAGAGTCGCGGACCGTAGCGCCCCGCGTGTCCAGGCTTGCTCGGGTGGCCCCGCCTGGGCTCGAGACAGGCTCCCGTGCCCTGCTGGCGATAACCATCAGCGATTTGCAAGTGTAAACACAGCGCCGAAGACTGCGGGGGGTGGATATCCTTGCTTGGGTTTCGAGCACCACCCGTGACAAAGGGAGCGAGACACCCGGCGGGGCAACACGGCGGGTTGTAGGGTCGCCCCTGTGGGGCTGAAGTAGACCGGGGGCCGGTTCCTCCGCCGTACAACCCGGGCAGGGCCGGAGTGGCAGCGAGAGGCTCCAATGGGGGCGAGCGGGGGCCGCGCGGTGCGGCGCCTCCATCCCCGCTCCGTGCGGCGCTCGGCGGCGGCGGCAGAGGCAGCGCTGTGCGGCAGCCGGGGAAGAGCGGAGAGGAAGGGAGCGGTGCATCCGAGGAGACGGGGTAAGCTCCTTCCCGCGGGGCGGAGGGATCGAGGTGCAATGACCAAGCTTTCCCACTAGATGTCTGCACAGTTAATGATAATCGAAGACTCTGTACTTCCTCGGGTGTATGTCCCAGAGCCCGACCCTCCAACCTCTTTCAAGTCTGTAACCCCAGTGAGAAATCAAATACCTTTCCCCCGTTCCATCCCATTTTTGCTTTTGTCTTCTCCCTCTTGTATCTTTTTTTCTTTAAAGAGCTTGATGGACCTTGGGATAGAATAGAATACGAATTTCTCCACAGAGGAAGCTTTCTGGTGTGGGACTCATGCTATTGGAATCCTTTTATGACCTTTGATGTGTTTAAATAACGCGGCAAAGCTGTGCACACACCTCGGATTAAACTTTAATCGTTCCAAGTCAAGGACATCCAGGTGGTAAATGACTTTACTTTGACATTTCTAGTTTAGAACAATACATATCCCAATCGCAGGTCAGAGAAACGTTTCCAGTCTTCTCATCCTTAGAAGTGCAAATACGATTTACCTACAGATATTAAAAACTCGTCTCTCCTGTTATCCTTTAAAAAAAAAAAAAAAAAAAAAAAAAAAAGAGAGAGATAAAACAAAACCCAAAAATCAAAGCTGCTGAGATTCTAGTTCTATCAGGTACCACCAGACTTTCCACAGGACTGGGAAAGTGTTTCTCACTGTTAAGCACTGCTCTGCCTCTCCTGGGATATGTGTGTGTATAATGTGCCCTACAGGAATTTAGACAAGTTTTATACATATATATGTGTGTTTGTATGTATGTTTCCTTTCCATGAACCCTGATTCTCTAATGGATTGCTTAAAAAAAAAATAAAGTAATCTGCAGACTTTCTCTGTGGTCTTGGTGTAGTGTGAGAATCCAAAGTAAGTTTGGTTCATCACTAACAAAATAGTCTAACAATAATGTAAGTATGTTCAAGAGAAATCTGGAACTTTTTATTTGGTCTGCTGGTAGCATCTGGTTTTAAATCAGACAAATTTGAGTGAATATGTACAGAAGAGAGGGATTTGTGAGCCTTTTTATGGTAAATCAAAATTAGTGACAACTAAATTTTGTATTGATTTTTATCAAGGGATCCCTGCTCATAAGCCTCAGCTTATGCTTTTGTTGAAAGCTGTGGAGTGTAGGTAGCTAAAGCCAAGTCTTTTGCATGGAGTTTTAGGTCCTGAAGTCAGTTATAGGAAAGGCCTAAACATGGGATATCCCATCCATCTTTGTTATTCCCTTTCATCTCCGCTTTGACCCACTGAGACTTTACACCCACCCTGAAAAAAATTAAAATGTGGTTAAATACGAGATATTTTGAGAGAAAACTAGCAGAAGGGAGGTGGGATCATACAGCTCATTTTGAGGGGGGTGCCTAGAGATACATGTGTTCTGCTAGGTAGCACAGTCTCACAGTGTAAGAGGTGAGATTTGAGTTCCACTCGGGAGTGGGATCAAGTCCAATTCCTCACAAAGAAAGTACTCGCAATCTTTAAAGAACAAAAAGAATAAGGACGAACCTTGGAGGAATGGCAGTAGGGAACCAAAAAGAGTATCGACCCTATCCTCCCGGGGTCTGCCCTAGCCCTCTGTCGATGGAGGGTGCCGAGGACTGGAGAGGTGCAAGGCTGCTGACACAGAGATATGAGGTCGTACATGGACCTTGCGACACTCCTGTGACTTTACTCTGACCATTTCCAAAATTTGGAAGGCGTAGAGGTTGAAGTAAGCATTTTCGCAAAATGTTTCAGGATTTTGTGAATTGTAGGGGAAGAAGCCTCTGCTCCCCGCTCTTTTCCAGCCGCTGGTTACCCTTCCGTGCCTGGGCTGTGCCAGGCGGCATTATTGTTATTGCCTTATGTACTGTTGCTACCGAGTAGAGATAAATCAGAGCGAAGGAGACACGATCCCCATAACCGCGGCTCCCTGAAAGACAAGAGGCTGTTATTTTTTTTTCCCCTAATATCTGGAATCCCGGAGTCTAATTATTTAGCTGTCTGTTCTCTCCTCTGCTTCTACTTGTGAACTCAAGACGTTTAATGCTGGGAAAATACATCAGTTGTTTTATACCCTGACAGAGCCTTTACTTGTGAAATTCACTTCTTAAAAAAAAAATCTGGAAATAATTAACTCGTACAGTTGAGAACATTATGTTACTTATACTGTAAACGTGTCCTTACACCTTTACAAGACGTTACAGAGGACTTACTCAACTAATTGAAACTGTTATATAGCAGCGTTATGTATTCAACATACTCGTTACATTTCATCTTTATGGACTTAAGAGTTTTATGCCTTTCACAGTCTTCTGATTTTTTTTTCCTAGCAGCTGGTCGTTTAATCTGCAACAATGAGAGATACTCGAAAACCTATGAAAAGAGAAGCGATTTAGTGTTATTTTCTCTATAGCAGGGTAAGACGGAACACACTGTCATGGCCAGAGTATTGGAAAAGGAGCTAGCTCAGAATACATAAGAGCAAAACATTTCTCCCTCATCCCAACACCCCAGAGAGGAATACACATACGTGTAGTTCCTATGCTAGCTGGATCGGACGATGGAACTTCTGCTTCCCCTCTTCTCCTTCAGCTTCATTCTTGAGATGGGGAAGCGGGGCAGGACAAAGCCGTGTGGGCAGCGAGATGTACTAATGCCGCTGAGCACCAGCGTGGGGTGGCAGTGGGCAACCACGCGGGTCGACCAGGGGGATATCCTTCATGTGGGTCCTGAGAACGGCCACTGCAGCGTGGACCGTGTACTTGTGTCTGTGTGTGCACCCACAGGGAGCAGTGAGATAGCTGCTGTGCGGGGTCCTTTCCCCTGTGTCTCCTGCCCATCGTCCCCGCCTCTCTGCAATGTTCCTTTCCCGGTGAAGGCGACTTGCTCCTGCAGAGAGTTTGCCTCTCATGCTAGTAGAGAGGGAGCCCAAAAGGAAGCGTTTTCACTGCTCCCACCAGCGTCCCGCCTTCCGAAGCTGAGGGAGACTGTTGTCCATCCAGGAATAACAAGCACTCACATAGGCCAACACAAACGCCCGATTCAGGGGGTACCCGCATAGGGACCAGGATGTGGACTACGCTCTGGGCTCGGATTTGTGCTGGAGTCTAGAAATTATTATGTTGTATGTTTCTGTGTAGAGGGCAGGGGCTACTTCACAGGAATAAATTCGTCTCCCTCAGAGTTCGCAAAAAAAAACCCCAACTCTCTTTTGTGGCTGATATTTAAAGGCAGAACCTGGCATATCAAGGAGAAGGGCAAACTGAGGAACAGAAATCTTCTAGTAACAGGAAGGTCCCTTACAGGAGGAAGAGTTTTGTATTTTCTCGAATTCATGTGTATGAGCCAATACACCTATATACTCTCAGCTATGTTTGTAGATGAGGAGTATGTGTCTTTCAAAAGATGTTTTATGCATAAATATTTCCAGGAAAATGCTAAAGTTTGAACTCTACTAGCCAGGTTTTCCACCTAGAAACGAGCCTGTATCCCTGTACTTTTCCTCGGCTGCCCGAGGAAGGAACCACCCCGGCAAACCGGACATAAACCTGCATCTGTAGGCTCGTCCTAGTCCGTAATCCCGTGTTACTTGACTGCGGCGACGGGCGGGACGTAGAGACGCGCAGGTGCCCGCAGCCCTGCCGTTCGTCGCGCAGGCCCGGCGGCCCTGTCCTGCTCCCCGCCGCTCCCCCCACAGGGTCCGGCTGCAGGTGATGCGGGAACTGCGGCCGCAGAAACACGTGCGCCGCACCCATCGGCACTGTCTCCTTTTGACAAAGTGGATGTGTGATTAATGCCGACCGACAGCTACCCCTAGACCTGCTCCCCCTCCCCTTTTCTCCTCCCTCCCGTCCCCTTCTCCCAAAGTCCTCCTCTGGTTTCAATAAAAGGCAGGATCTAAGCTTTCTCTCCTTCAAATCAAAGAGGTGTTACGATTGATGAAACGAGGGACAGAGGGGATATTTTCAAAGATATTTCCAAACAACATACAGCCAAGACGCACCGAAGTTTCCTGGGAAGCTAACATTGTCTAGTAAAACAATGAGGGTAAATAAATCAGTCACCAGAGTCCCTGATGGGATCCTGAGGGGGGTTTAATCCGGGTGGGAGACTCGCCTTCCCGGACTCCGCTCATTAGAAAGTTAATAGGAGGCGCCGGAGATTTACCTCGGAATGGCAGAGGGGGAACAGGACGGCCAAGGCCGAGGCACCAGGGAGAGCTCTGCTCTTGACAGAGCCGTCTGGCAATCGAGGCTGCGGCTGGCCGGGTTGCCCGTGGGCACCGCGCCGGGCAGCGCCCACCCCGCGTCCACCCGCTCGGGGCACAGGCGGCAGGGCGGAGCTCTGCCCGGCCCATCGCAGCCGTGTCGGGGCTGGTCGGACTGTGCTCACCCGGATGTTTTGCTTTGGCCAATGCTGTGTTGTTTTTTGTTTTTGTTTTTGTTTTTGGTGGTTTTTTTTTTTTGGTTGTTGTTTGTTTGGTTGGTTGGTTTTTTGTTTGCCTTTTTTGTGTTTTTTTTTTGTGGGTTTTTTTTGTTTGTTTGTTTGGGTTTTTTTGGTTTTGTTTGTTTGGTTTTTGTTCTTTTCTTTCCCCCACCCCCACGAATGTTAAGCGAGTGCAAAGTAAGATTTACAGGGCTCTGTGAAAATTAAAACAAGTCTTTCAGGTGTAAAACACACTCCTGAAATAAAGTTTCGAGATTTATTTGCTCATTTTTTAGTTGATAAATTCCGTATTACTCTAAAGGGAAGAACTCTTGCTTCTTGAGTGCAAAAGGCAGGACTTGCACTCGCACAGAGGAGTCATACTCTGAAAGACATGGTGAAGTCCTTCTAAGTGTGATTATTTTCAACCTCGAAACTGACCGCCGCCCTAGAACAGCATGAATTTTCTCCGACTTTGGTTAAAGGGAAGCAACAGTTTTTACAGCCTCCACTGCGACTTCAGTGTAAAAGTTCTGCATGAAAGATGAAGAGATTAGTGCCCCAGAGCCAGATTTTCTGCTAGAGAGCTTGGAGTCGTGCACATTCCCGGCGTTTTACTAGTCAGTGTGCTTTTTACTGCAGAGCTCGACTACTCTATCGAAAGCAATTCCTGGAGGGGTATTTTTGCACTGGGTTTCATTTTTACGTGGTCATTCGTTTCAAATTTTGAGGGGCTCAAAATCAAGGTATAATCGTTGAGTGAAAAATAACCCTCCTCGGTTCTCTACTTCTAATGAACAGAAATTATTCCACTTTCATCTCTCCCCTCAGAAAATCTTTTTGCTTAAAAAGATCTGGCCTGCTAATTGGGGTGTGCAGTTGCCTTTAATCTCTAACACAGCAGTTGGAACCTGCCCAGAATGAATTAAAATAAGTCTGATACAGAAGAAGAAAACATGGCTTCCCAGTAAAACTCGTTTTATATTCACAGCATGTGTGCCATGTTAAAATGTTAAGTTTAGGCATTTAGGGCATGAAGAATAAAAACCCCTTTTGAAAGTCACTAATGCTCACATTCGGTACTGTTTTAATCCTTTCTGTTAGAAGCACAAGTAAGGAATACCTTTTGTTCTAATGAACTGTGGATGAAGTACAAATTTGCATGTTTACATGCACCTTCCATGCTGAAATTGTCACCTGAACCTATGGATAAATATATGTATTTTTCTGAAAAGCAGACAATGAGACATTATAAGAGCACCATCCCCACGGAAGTGCTCTCTCCTCTTCTATAGTTCTACTAGGAAGTAGAAAGGGGGTGTATGCATGTGTTGTGTGTGTGCACAAGTGTGTGTACAGGAGGGACCTCTGCTACACTGTTGTGTAGCTTTGGTTGAGTAAGGTGTAGATCACAGTTTCATGATACCTCAGTGAGTTACCAAACAAACAAACAAACAAAGATCCAGGGATGGAAATGGCTTTGATAAAGCCCATCATGTATGGCTTGTCACGCAAAAGTAAATGCTGCACTGAACACCTAGAAGTCCCAAAATCTCCAAACCCTGTTCCTACCTGAGTAATTTTGAGGTCCTGTGAAGGGAAGGGCCACTTTCTTATTTGTTTGACTGTTTTTTCTGTTTATAGCCATTTCTATAGAGCTTGTTCACAGAGCATCTGCATGCCCACTGGAGTCAGATCTTGTTTCCTGGGTGAAACTGCATCTTTATTCAGTAGCAGTGGTTGGAAATGTCTGCTAAAGAAGGAACTAACCCTCCTGCACCCTGCAGTGCTCCCATTAGAGATGGTCTGCACCCTTCCTTGGAGACTTCCACACAGGAAAACAAAACAGTTAAACGAGCCTGAAAGCCACTCCAAATAACATGAGGTGTTTGTGAAAGGATTTCAGAAAACAGGTGAAGAATTAAGATAGTACTTAATGCCATGCATATCACATGTAAATGAAATATTTAATCTGCCATTTCATGTCTCCTGTGTGCTCAAACACCTCCAACAGTTCTTTGAACAAATATTTAGTTTCCAAGCTATAAATTTGTCTTATGCAAAGAGAAAGCTTTTAGGATCTCCAGTTTAAACTCGTTTGTACCACTTATTGTGGTACTCAGAATTATCAAACCAGTCAGCTTACCTTTCACATAAGTGGTAATTTAAAGAAAGCTAGGGGCTGTAAGGGGTGGAATAAAAGGAAGAATAATAGCATTCAAAAATTCAAAAAATTGTGAGCTCACAAGTTGTGATTAGCATACTGTCTAGTTAATTTTTTTCTTCAGTTAACTCCTGATTTCCTTTTTTTTCTCAGTATCTCTGTGTTATCTCTGTCTTTGTAATAGCACTGCAGCATATTGAACCCTTAATGATGTAATTTCAAAGGAGAGAAACTGTTACAGTATTCTTCATTCTGCTAGAGGAGTTGCCTAAAATGGGAGCATCTGTGCCATATTCTCTCCTGACATCCAAGAAAATCACGTAGGGATTGACTGATATTTTAGCACCTTGGGTTGGGATGAAATGGGATGACATACAAAAGAGACAGAGAGAAGGAGGATCCTTCTGAAAGACTTTCAACAGCGGTAAATTCTCTCCACTTCCAGGGAAAAGAAAGCTAGCTGTGATGACAGTGAGTTAGTGGCTTTTGACAGGCAGGTGAGGGGCCCCTTCCCCAGTCACAGTCTTCAGATGCAAGGGTTGGAGGGGGAGCAGGAGCCTTTCCCAGAGAGCCTACACTACCTAGCATTTATGGATGGATAAAGTTGAACATTGGACAGGACTCCCCAAAGGAAAAGAACCTTTCAGAGTAGCCATCAACCTGTCATCGCTGCAATAAAGGTGTAATGCACAGGAGTGCTGGTAAGAGCCCGGAGTTTATTTCCTGGCCCTGTCACATGACATGGGGCCCGGGTTACCAAAGGTTATCCACTCACATGGAAAGGATCAGTGGTCATCAGTCCCAGCAGCTGCTTCTCTCTTCTCCTATCTCAATTTTATGTTCAGCTCATGTGTGTGCCGTGTTAAAAATTCAAACCCAACAACCCTGATCTGCTACAGTCATAGAGATGACAAATTGCATATTTGCCTACAACCTGTAACACCAGCAAGGGCATGGCCAAAAGCTTGAACACCTTTCTGCACCTAACTCACATCCCTGAAAGAGTTCCTTTTCCCAGCTGGGGGAGACATATCAGTTGGGTCTCATCTCAACTTTGCAATGCTTTTTATAAATAAGTTATTTCTTATCTTCCAAACCAGTTCCTCTACAGTGATCTGTTTACATTTGTATGAATTGGAATTTTTTTTGGCTGGATGTTGCAGAGTCAGACCTTCCGTGTGTATGGTACTGGGAAACCAGCATCAGGAGTTCTGTGGGAAAGCTAGACAAAGACTTAGGCTGTATCATTTCTTGTCATGGAGCTCTTTTTTACATGAGATATGCAAGTTCTGTTATAGTCTCTTGGCTAATGTAGAGGGACACCATACCAGCAACAGCAGGGAAGGCCTGGAATTGGAAAAATGGAAAAGGAGTATATCAGGGACTACAAGATTAATAAGGAAGGCTATTTTCTACAAGATGTTGGTTGTGATGGTTTTGTTGTGGCTTCCTCCAGGCAGACACTTGTCAGACAACACTGTCCTACCCAGGATGTGCATGTAGGCAAATGTCTTTCTATGAAGCCCTGCAATAAAATCTACCACAGAACATAAGAGAGTGCAAAGCACTGGTTATAGATCCTGGAGGTTTACATTACTTTTATAGAGGTTTTGGGGTTTATTTAAGATTTATTTAGTGTTACAGAGCCAAGCAGTGGTGTTGCAGACAGCAAATACTTGCTACCTCTAAAGACCCAAAACTATGGCTAAGCCCTTTGATTCAACTTTCCACCCTACTGTGTAAAATACCAGAGGTAAGGCGGTCAGGAATGCCTGCTCCAGAATGGGCCTGACGTTCCACATGGATTAGGCAGATCTAGGCTGGCTTTTTGAAGGCTGATAGTAGGAGGTCTTCAGTCACTCCTCCAGTGGTGCGAATTATTAGGGCTAATGATCACTTAATCATATCTTTTAGTTGTTATTTTTACCATTGCTCCTTAGCACTGTAAACAGGACTCTGTGAAGTGTGGATAAGGCAGATGTCCCCTGCCATGAACCGTTTTCCATCTACATGTAGGAAAAGAAGTGCTGGGTGAACACTGAAAGAATTAGGAAACACAAGACAGTAGTTTACCTGATCAGCATTGTCTTAAGGAGACAGATAGATTGAATCAGAGCTGACTGCATGACTTTTTTATGAGAAAATCTTAAATGGATGTTTAATCTGCAGTGTTTTGGGAGTTTCATTTTGATTTCCTGAGAGGGAGAAGGGAAAAGTTTCAACATGCTCAAAATGGGAAAAAAGGTGGTACAAAATAGAAGTGCAAGAGAAAAATGTAAAGCACTGGCATTAAAATATCATTTGTTCTTTCAGTTGAAATCTACTCTGATGACAATTGGTTTGTTTCCATTTCAGATTTTGCACAGCAGCTTCATAATGGCAGGGATGCCCCTAAGCAGATGAATTGTATTACAAATTGGATTTGCCCCTTTTCCAGAGAAAGACTCTAGGAGGAGTACTGTGAAGTGGTCATGATGAGCAGAGTAAAGGTGTGACTTGTTCTTATTATCCTCAAATACCAATATTAATAGCAACAACAGTGTTCCTTTTTAAAATACAAGCAATAATATTCAAAGTCAGGGTTTTATTCCTCAGAAAAATTGATAACTGACCACTACTGCAGTCATCACTATGAAGTAATATTATCCCAATTTTACAGGCTAGGAAGTGAAGTCAGAATGATTAGGACTTGCCCAAGGCCATATAGCTAGCAGTCAGACAGGAAGAAAACTCCAGAATTCCTGGCTCCCACTCTCCTCCTAAATTCATCAACCACACTCCAGTGATGTCTAAACAGTAGGCTTTTTTCACTTAGATAAAAAGTATCTTTCTTCAAATGGTTAAACTATGTCATGAAGTTCCACCCAAAATCCATGTAACAAAATCAGGCGCTGCTGGAAAGTGATTTAGAGTGTTTTGGAGCAGCTCTGCAATACCCTGCACAACATGAAACAATGCTTGTGTGCCACTTAAGTACAGCCACAGCCTCTGCTCTCTGAACTAACCAGAACAGGCTACACAGAAGAGCTGCAATGTGAGTCAGAAAGGGTGTGAAAGCAAAGGCTACCAGATCACGCATGAAATTTAAGTGGATTTTCTGCAAAAATCTTGCAGAAAATACCTTGACTATAGCAAAATCCCCTGTCACTTAAGCAAAGCTCTTGCCCATCCAATTGCATAGGTAAAGTGCTAAGTAATGGTTGGTTAAACTATTAAGTATGTCACATGCCCATTCCTGGGCCATTATAAACCCAGTATATTTATTCCCCTCTAGATGATTAGAAATCTATTTATACAGAATTGAGATACATAAGTGGGCACAAGATCTTGAGCAGGAGTGTCCACACAATATAGCATTTCACTGAGGATGTGACTGATAGTTCATCTTTGATTTAGCAGATGTAGATGAAGAGGTTATTGCTGTTTTCAATCCATCTGTAAAAAAAAAAAAAGGGATGCACGTTCCTCAGTCATGGAATTTAGTGTGTTAATTTAAACTCAAATCGTGTTAGGTTAATTAATAACAGTAGCTATGAGTGAAGCAGCTGAAAGTAGCCAGCTCTCCCACCTTGTCAGCAAAGCTGTCAGAGCTCAGGAATTAGAAAGACTAATTAGTGTGTCCTAGTAGCGGTTTCTATAATCCTATTTTCCATTTCACTGCAATGGACTAAGAGGTGCTGTGTCCACCAGTTGTGCTGTCATAGCTGTGAGGTGTTAGCTTAAAGCTGAGCACATCATCATTGCTGAAGTTGCCTGCCAGGCACACTGAGGGTGACCTGCTCTTCCCTGCTCAGGTGAGGCCTCCTCCATTTCAAGAGAAATTAGTTTCAATGCGTTATATGCAACCTGTATGCAGAGATGTTCTGGATTGTAGTTTGAGATGAGAATCTACAGAGAGATTTATGGGAATCCCTTATCTCAGCTGAGTCTCATTTAATTGCATTTAGATTAAATTAACTTAGTGAAAACTAACAGAAGATACTCATACTGAACTAGGAAGTTATTGCAAAGATCACACTGTGCTAATGAGCGTCTTCTCTTGAAAGCTCATGCAAATTAAGATAGGATCTGAGTTTAAAACACAATGGCCCTCCCCTCAGTACCACCAAACGTGAATATTCTTGTTCTGAACAAGTTCCTGTGTTCTTCCTTATCTTCACTGGCAACTCAGGTTTGCCAAAACAGGAAATTCATCTTGGGCTGAGATGGAGTGTGGATCTAAAGTGGAATAGCAAGTCCTGTGTGGACATTCTTCAGCATTTCCATGTGTGAACAAGTCTTTACCCTCCAGTCATCAAGAATGGCCTGTATGTTGAGCTCTGTCACACAGGTTCCACAGATTTCAAAGTACAAATTACTCTGTGAACTTGCCTGGCTCATAGGTCAGATCCACCTTATCTGCTGTGTCATATGTATGCACCTGAAAACCAGTGCTTTGGTGTCATTATATATGCAAACTCTCTGAGAGGTTGGTTAGCCCAGCACGTATGTCCATCACAATATTGACTATGATGTGTACAAATCATATAAATTTCTTTGATTAATTTCTACTCTACTAAAGGTGTGCAAAGACTTCTGGATAGGATGCAGAAGGAGGAGGAAAGTTTAACCCTTTAATTATTGCACCCAAAGTACATCTAAAAGCAGGTACTTCCATGTTGGAAACTCCAGTTTTTCAGTGTTGAAAGGAGATTACTGTGCTTTATGAACAATCTCTTACTAGTGTGAAGGTTTGATGCCATGGAAAATACAATCTTGGAGAGTTCATCTGCCCTTCACATTGTTCTGGTGTCTTTCATCTCCCTGCAGGGCTTGGAAGACACCACATTCTCATTTGGGACATTCTTAACTCGTATATGTGATCCTGTCTCAGAAAGGAGGAACTGGTTTGTGTTCCAGACCACTTTCACTGAGACACATGAAGATCTCCTTTTATCTGTCAGAGGTCTCAGGAAGACCCATTTAACATATTTTGGAGCATTTACCTCATGGAAATCTGTTGCAGAGACATTTCTTGTGTGGGAGGTAGAGACAGGCTCTCACTAAATGCTGTATTGTCAGCAGGAAAATATTTGACAAACATACAACTAAGGAGTAAAGAGAGTGAGTAGCATCCTTGAAGAGAGACATGAGCTGAGAATTCCCCTCTACTCAAAAAGCTATTAAGTTTAGGACACTTCTTTCCTGATGCCCTGTTATCATCCTGATATGTACTGGTTTCCCTTCAGCTCCTGGTGGCTGGATTGGGCCCTAACCTTCGGAAAATCAGACCCTTTGGCATTCTCAGCAGCTGCTCTTCCACTGTCCAATTTTTATGCTTATATACTCACTCAATTTCATCCTAATCCACATGAAGTTCAGATTTCTTAGGGCTGGGAAAGTTTTTACCTATCAGGCACCAGCATGGTTATTATATGGGATTAATGCATCTGCCATGTAAAGATTCTTTCAAGAGTATTTAAGATTTTTTTGATTTGCAGGTCTTCAGGTCTTTTTAATTTTCGCCTTTTCCAACATGCACCTTTAACACTTTAAACAGATTTTAACCCTTCATAAGACATGAGTTTGTGTATACATGTGAGCTTGTGAGTGTGTGCTAAACCCCTAGCCTGGGTGCAATAAGTTAAGGGGTTAGTTTATAAACCCACATTTCCAAAGCCCTAGATCTTGCATGGATCTGGCATGGAAACCTCAGGGAGCAGTCAGAAATCAAGTCCTCTCCACTCCCACCCTTTTTATTTCTGTGAATGAGTATGTAAGAGACCTATAAATCTAAAACTGTGCGGGCGTGGAGGAAATCATAAGAGTCAGCCTAAAGATATTACCACAGGGAGCTGTGAAATCACTGAGGATTTATAGAAGCAGACATGGCGATGCTGTCATTAAAAAAAAAAATAATTAAACGGGAGGATGGCTGTTCTGCTCTGTGCTGTGTGTGGCAGCCACCTCTAACACATGGTATTGGTACATTGCCTCTGCGCTCTGCTTGGGAACACCAATCTGAGGGCAGATGTTTTTCCAGCCCCACCAGCCTTCTGGAAATCAGCTTTTTTTTGGGCAGTGTAAAGCAAAATCTTTCTGGTTTAGTGTCTTTGGCATTTGGGGAAGGGCTTGTGGGAGAGGGAAGAAATTTCTGCTGCTACACCCAAAGCTCATGGATGTCATGGAGGCCAGACTCTGGGCAAACTGGTACTGGGACCAGCTGCACAGGCTGGGCCCTGAACTATTGTCCTCAGTGCTCCTGGGTCAAAAGGATGCTGCTGACCAGTCAAGCAGGCCATGCAGCTTATTGAAGGGAAGTAGATAGTTCTGAATTCTGTCTACATTCCCAGGGGTACTCCCATAGCTTCAGGGGAATGGAATCTTCACTAGAGTCTTTTTATTTCCAGCATTAGTGACTGTATTTTCTACCCTGGGAGTATTAGGTATCTGGACAGAAAATATGGTCCTGGCCTGCCAGGCACATCCTCTGCTGGATGCCAGGGAGGAGATTGGTTCAAGAAATAGCTCCAGAAACAGCCAGGTGAGAGAGGGACGAGGGCTGAGGAGAGACGTTTCTCCCTATGCTTCCACATCCAAAGACCACCAGGAAGCTGGTTTGTTCCCTTCTGTACAAGAGGGCTCCTTATAGAGGATATGATCTGGTTTCAAAACAGGGAGGCTTGCCCTGTAACCTTGCATCTGAGGCTGGTGGAGCAGGGGCCAACAGATGCTGTGGGATCCAGGGCTCGTCCACTGCTTCAAGTCCAGGGCCAGAGATGTTGCAGGGCAGAGGTGCTGCCTTCAATCCCCTTCACCTGCCAGACCCACTTTCCTAGTGCGCTTCATGATGACACCTGGGGAGCAAAAAAAGCTCACAGCACTCTCTTGCCCACAGCCCTGCCAGTTTCGGGGCCGCGGACAGAGTCTGAATAGTCTCATTGTCTCTGCGGGGGGAACGTGTGAGATAACAGCTTCCACGCAATTAGCAACACACTCCCTCCGGCAAAGCTGGGCGACTCCCTCCCGCTGCCCCGGGAGAAGTTGTACTGCGGAGCACAGCAACAAGAAATGAGCTCATCCCACCCATCTTGGAGCTCGTTGCTGCTCGATCAGCGTGGATTTGCGGTTTGATCTCCTTAATCCAAAACCCACGCGTGAAAGAATAAAACGGCCTGTGAAGGGGCAAACTGCGAGTTCTCATCCCTTGTCCCTCCCCTCTGTAGCCCCCAGGCATGTTCTTCCCCCACACGGGGGTGGTTTGGAGCACACGTTTTCATCTTTAATCTCATTTCCAGTGACTTTCCTGCACCCAGTCTGGATGTCAGTAAATATTTCCCTTGCATCTTTTTATTCCACATCTTCTCTCTGAGTTGTGAGGGACCCCTTCCTCTTCCCCTTCCCCCTTTCCTCCTTCGTCGTCGTTTTTTTTTTTCCAGAAAAACACTGATTCTGTAGGATAGGTAGGGCTTTTCCTGATGAACTGCAGTGCCTGAAATGTTCCCTCTCTCCAGGGGTGGGCGTGGGCGGCTGCGGGTCCCATCACCCTTCCGTTCTCGGATCTCCCCCAGCGCCCAGAGGAGTGTCCCGCTTCCCGAGGGCTCAGTTCTAGAAGTTCTCTCTCCCAAAACGTGCGTGAGGGCTGAATCCCGTGGTCGTCTTCTAGGGGGAAGAGCTATAGAGTGGGACAACCCCCAGACACAACAGTGCGTCAAAGTTTTCCCTACGGAACCACCCCATCACAGTCCTGCCCGGGAAAGGACGTCAATCCAGTAAACTCATCAATGTTTCTTATGGAGGATAGCTAGAAAAATTCTAAGAAAGGGGCTAAACCAGAAACGAGCAGCCAGTGGGATTCCTTCCACATGCTTTGATTATTAATTATACCTTGGTGCGGTTTTTTTGGGTTGGTTTTGCTTTTTTTTTTTTTTTTTTTTTTTTTTTTCCCCCAAGCTGCTGGGTAGCAGCAAGACTGAAAACGTTTATAACGAGGTTTGTGAACTAGAAATGACAAATCCCTACAGATTACCATGCATCCTTAATAGAAGGTATGTACTGATGCATGGACATAGTCTTTCTGGATTTGAGCAGATTTTTCGAAACTGGATTTTAATGAAAAAACGAGAGCATGAAGAACGTGTCTATATGCAGACATGCAAAATTATGTGCGTATTCGTGTATGTATATGCATATACCTACGGGATAAGATGTGGTATGTGGCACACACCATGGATCTAAACGGGTAGGGCATATCATGTCTCAGTAGAAATCAATGAGAGCGATTAAAACAAAGAGGCATATTTATTTCCGTGTGTTGAGGCTCAGCACAGCTAAACCCTTGGCCACCTGTGGCAAACATCGAGTTTTCGCAGATCCTCCGAGAGCAGCAGAGAGTATGAGGCTGCTCTGGCCATGCTGCTGCTATGTGCCGCGACCTTCCCTGGGTACCTCCGCAGAAGGACCTGTTTGAGTTCATCGCCTACAGATTTTACCTGCCGCAGCAGTTTCTCTCCCTGAGCGTGTTTTCCGACAGTTTTAAGTCGGACTAGGCAAAATGGTGTTGACCTCGAGGGAGGCTGATGGTGAAGATGACGTAATTTATGAAAGAACCAGCGAATTAGCCGCGGGCTGCGGAGCCGTGCCCCCGGGAGGGTAGGCGCGGGGCGGTGCTGATGCCACCCGGCTGTCTGGGAGGCCGCTTCTCCGGTGGGTCCCTCCCTGCCCGCGGGAGGAAGACGGGAGTAACCTCCCGCGTGCTGGCACAGCGATCGTGTACCGTCGGAGATGCTGTCTGCCTTCCTCGCTTGTTCTGCCCTGACACAAGGGAAAATAAAAAAGAAAAGGAAGAAGAAAACTAGAGGCTGGAGGGCGAGCGGTTTGGCTTGGCTCCTTTCATCTCTGCGGCCCATCAGCAGTGGGGGGCGCAAGAAGACAGCAGTTAGTGTAGGGCCGCGGAGATCACAGCCAGGGACCGCCGTCTGGGAGGGTGGGAGGGAGGGGAGGTGCTGCGACTGGCATTGCGGGGACTACGAATGCGGCCGGGGGCGCAGGCGGGAGCGGGAGGCTGTGCTCGGGGCTGAGCTGGCCGGGAAAGGCAGACACTCCGTCCTTCCCAAAATCCTCACGCCCCTGGGGTTGTGTAGGGTTCCCTTCTCGTCTCCTTTGTTGACGAGACTTTTCTGAGACTTCGGGATCAGCTCCTGGGAGATGATTCTCTAAAGGAGTGAGCAACAAGCTGTCAAAGAAACTGACCCATACAGTGCAGGAAGGGCAGCGCAGGGAAGCCCTGGATTGAACAACTGCCTCCGTCTGTGTGCCATGGCTACCTGCTGCAGCCTTGCTTAAATCATGCCCTGCGCAGTGCTGCACCACATGAGAAACAATCACCTGCCTTTCTCAGCAGGGGTTTCCCAGTACATGCACGTTTCCTCTCGCAGATAGAGCTAAGTCCGGGCACTTGGGCTTTGGTCCTAACATTATCCTTTCTCACGCCCATTTATAGGCAACACAACAGGCAATCACATGAACATGTCCAGATTTCTCTCTCCACTCAATACCGATACGCCCCCGATTCCCAGCAGAAACGTGATGATCTGTTTCTCAGCCTTCCTGCATCTGCAGTGGTTCTTCCCACGGACCAACATAGCCCCTCGTCCCGCATACCAAGCATCCAGTGGGACCACCTGGGGAGTAATCCATCTCGCTGGGCATCCACGCGGACGGCAATTTTCTCTACGAGTCTGAGAGCAGCACGGCCGATATCTTAGGGATCCGGGTGGAGGTACACTTTCCCCCATGTAGTTCAGCCTGGAGGAGGCCTGAAAGATGAGCCCTCCTAGAACACCTCTCAGAGTTGAGCCGCTGTGCCCGGGTGTAGCAGCGGACAGGCAGGGTCACATTCAGCATTGCTGGCATATGTGCCTCAAGGGGTTAATGCAGTTCTGTTACAGAGGTGGGTAACTCAGGTTGTCTCTTTGCCCGCTTTGTCCTTTCTCTGTTTCTGGTCCTCAGTGACCAAAAAACTCAGCTGAAATGTTTATCAGAAACTATTGATACTGATAGATAGGAAGGATCAGAAGTCGGTCAGTAGTTTCAGCGAAATTTCTGAGTTCTTTGTAAATATGTATTAAAAAATCAACCAACCAGAAAAACAAACAAACAAACAAAAACAAACCAAAAAAACCCACAACCAAAAAAAAAAAAACAAAAAACCCCCAAAAAAAAAAAAAAAAAAAAAAAAACCAACACAAAACCCCCCCCCAACAAACAAACAAAAAAAAACAACACCAAAAACCACCAAAACCAAGAACACAAATTAATCTGATTCCAGGAATTTTCTTTGCCTCAGTATAAGTGTTTTAGACAAACTCAGAATTTCCTACTTATTCCTGGGCTGAACTCTCTGGCAGACACCCATGACTTGCTGTGAAAGTTTCCTACATCTCTATTTTTGCCCTGAGACATAACATACATGGTGTGCCCAGAGCTGAGCTCTGAGAGTGGAGAGGAGAAGAATGAGCCAACAGAGAAGGGCTCCTATCAACACAAGTCACTGTTTTGGTCAATGCACATTGCACAACTAGCAGTTATCTCTGTCCTTGGTCAGAGGAACAGGGATTTCACAAGCAGGGGATGGAGAGGCAGTGGTCAGCATTGGAGATCCTGTACCCAGGGTGTTAGGGAATGTGCTGAAGCACTTGGCCACTGCTCAGGTAGTCAGGGTGGAAGTTTTGTTTTAGTGGGACACATCCAGACTGTGGATTCACATTCTCATTCCTGGGGGTCATGCACAAAAACAAACTAGAGAGCCAAACCTGATGTAAGGATGCACCATGAAAACAGATAATGCCATCTCAGCTTGGCTAATTGTACATGAAGTTTTTTGAAAGTGGGACTAGAAGTTAAGGGGTTAACATTCCACTCTTCATTCTAAAAACTAACTAAAACTTTCATTCAACATGCCTTCTGTGTCCATATTTGAAGGTTTTTTGTGTGTTTGTTTTGGGGAGAGTTTGAATGAGACAGACATGAACAAGAATTCAACCATCATTCTGCATCAGTATAACTGCTTTTTTAAAGGACACTCAACCTCAGTGAAGACTGAGAGAATCTCCATTGATGGAAATCAATGTCCTAGGTGGCTGGTACTTCCTTTTTCTTTTATTGTTCTTCTTTTCCTCTATTTCACTTCTTTATTTCATATATGTGGTAGACAGCCTTCCATTCTTTGTCATCCTAAATGAAGTCTCATGACATATGTAAAGAGAAAACAAGAGACAGTATGCTTGTTCCCAGGAGTCAAATCTACTCCTTTTTAAATCGAGGAGGAAATCACCCTTTCATTACAAAAGGCACACTATTTGGTCTCTGGAGTAAGGTACTGACTCCTGGCATTTCCCTAATGGCAAGAGGTCCCTCAGCAGATCCTCTAACCCTTGAACACCCTTATCTCCAAAGGAACCTTCGATAGGGATTTATCACACCCTCCCTAGGGATTAAAAGTGTCTCCATGATACAGTATATGAGCTAGGACTTTTTTACCATTTTCTCTAGGCAGAATTTCCACCCCTTAGCATCAGTCTCCAATGCTCTGAACCACATCTATGCCCCTCTCCACACTCGTTCATCAGGGTCTGTGTAAAACTACCTTCATACCAGTGAAACTACCCGAGTTTGTCCTCTTTGGAGCAGAACCAGGCCTAACGCTGCCAGCACGGCTGGAAAGTGACGGGCTGTAAGAGGGCGCAGAGAGCCGCTGGCTCTGGCCGTACGCCGCTTGCTTACAGCAAGGATAGAGGACACCGTGCGCTGCAAACGCTCCTCATTTCAACCTTTCCTTTCTGGGGAAGGCCTGGAGATCGTCTTTCCAGGGCACTGCCGCTTATCCGGGGGCGACAGCGGGGGAAACAGCGGGCAGCCCCGGCCGGCGGCCGGCGGTGGGGCCGGGACTGGTAGCGGCGCCCCGACGGGAAGTGCGGGCAGCTGACGGGATCGGCGCCCCGGCCGGCAGCACGGCTCCTCTAGGCCCCTCCAGTTTGTTTTATTCAAGCAGGACACCAAAATACTTAATACAGTGAAAGGGTGTGTGTTCGCCTCTGGCATTCCTGCGGTTTTCTCTTGGTAATGCCGCAAACCCCCCCCCTTATGGCTCTTCATTGGGCACCTAAAGATACCCTAAGACCCTTCAGCGTTTCTCTAAGAGATACTTCGGTGCAACAGGTCTCAGGCGACTTCGTCACCCGCGGGAGGGGGAAGTCGCAAAGTTGTACACCATGGAGGATTGCGAGTTCAGTTCTTGATAAACCAAATCAAAAAAAAAAAAAAAAAAAAAAAAAAAAAAAAAAAAAAAGTCTAGTCGCCAGTGTCACTGAAATACTGACGATTTTCATTTACCTGTGCCTTCCACAGAATTAAATGTGCACCCTAAACACTTTCTTTTTGTTTCCAGATCATGGAGTTTGCCACGCAGATCGTGTTTCTCCTGCGCATTTTAACATTAAAAGATTGCCGCAGTTTTATGACTGTCGACGAGTCAATAGTAATTGAAATCGAAAGCCCAAATTCCTGCACGATTTACTCACTGACATCAGTAAAGCAGCAGATCTAGTTTCCACGGGCAAACTTGTCCTGAATGTCCTAGAAGCAGGAATCGTGCCCTTACCCTCCATTCCCCCGACTACCTCTTCTCCAGGTTTTAGTTTAATAAGGTAAAAATCTCTAGAACCTCTTGCACTGACAAGGAACCTTTGCTTCGGACAGTCAACAGGTTAAAAAAAAAGTAATCCAGAGCAGGCAGATGCCCTTCGCAGAGGTGCCGGGCTCCGTCATTCAGAGGTCTACGGAGCCAGAAACGTGTCCTGTAAATACCATTACATGCTCTCCTAGGCGCATCCTACTCACGGCTCTGTTCTCGCCTCAACGCCATTTACGTGTTATGTGCTGTCATTGTACCAGCCAGTCTTTACACCCCAGAATAATGCGCCTATTATTCTCTTCTTTCCAAAGTTCCCACCTCTAATCAGTCGTAAAAAATAACCTTAATAAAACAGTGATAATTACTCCATTATTGTTAACTCTACCCATTAAAAATAGGTTTTCTGGTTTGGTCACTCATTTGCAGTACATTTGTGTCAGTTCTTGCGGCACTAAATCGTTCAGCGGTACGTCAAAACTTTCTTCTTCTTTTAAAGACGACCTGACTTTATGTGTGGTGGGGTTTCTTTTGTTTGTTTGTTTTGTTGGTGGTGGTGGGTTTTGTTTGTTTGTTTGGTTGGTTTGTTTTGGGGTTTTTTTTTGTTTTTGTTTGTTTGGTTGGTTTTGGTTTTGGGTTTTTTTTTAGAGAAACTGAAGGAATATCACCGGTTCCCAGTCCTAGTTGGACTGTATCGGTCAAATGTTGTTGACACGCTTCTGACCCGCGAAGGAAAAATATCACACGGGGAAGAAGAGTGTGATGTGTCTTTCCTTCTGCAGGCTTAGCACTTTCAAGGAAAATGCCTGATTTATGAGCATATCACTATAGCAATGTTTTAATGTCCCCCTATCACTTCCTTGTTTTGGGAAGTGTGTATGTGTTCGTATATCGGGCTACGTTTCCACCAGCGTCCTGATCTCTACTTGGCCATACATCAGCAAGGAAAGCTGTAAACTCGGAAAAATAAATCAGTTTGAAAAGTTTTGAGTATAGTTATGTCATTCTGGCTGTGCCTAGCGAGCGAGAGAGAATAGGTTTTAAATCTCGGTCTGGAGCAAGTGGAGAACAAAAAAGAAAAGAAAACAAAGCAAACCCCCAGACACAATAACATAGAGATACACTTTCCAATCTGTCTAGAAATTAATCCCAAATGAGGGAGTGAGTCTTCTTCCAAATCGGGCATGATAGATCTGAGAGAAACACTAGACAAAAAGCAGTGCACCCGACCCTGCATTCCCGGCGAGGAAAAGCTTCGCCGCCACCCTGGAGATCGGAACGGGGCTCCTCGTTCCTCCACTCCGCGCCACCGGCTGGTTGACATGCGAGAGGCTGTTGTGGCGGTACTCTTCCTAGGGGTTGTAAAAATAGCCATTTTAAGAAGCCTTTACTAATCCAATCTAAATTGGCCTCAAAACTTCGAGTACTTTTTTCTTTCTTTCTTTTTCTTTTTTCCCTTCTTAGACCCCACTTGGGCCTTTAACTCTCTGTGTTCACCCTCGGGATATAAAGGCGTGTGTATGTGTGCGAGGTGTGCGTCTGTCCGTGAGGGAGTATACCGCAGCCTGTGCTGCTGCGGATGAGTCAAACAGCCCGTGACAATGACCACCGTCCCGGGCTCAACAAAACCTCCGAGCCGAAGTACACGACGGGTGGCTTCCTGGTGGGAATGGATTAAGAATGGGGTGAGGAAGGAGGCAGTAGTGACTCGTAAACGAAGTTAATAAAATTTCTGGGGGACTGGCCAGCATAATCCACGGGAACTATCTCCAGGGCTCCAGCCTGCCAGAGAGCGGATTTCCCATTTACTGCCCCGCAATCGTCTCCAACGCGCACTCTGAGAGGGCTCCCTCGTATTCAGAACTCAGCTCCCGGTTCATGTTTTATTTAGAAACAGACATGAGTATCCCTCTTCTTGCGGCTACCAAACTCCTTATGATGAGGAAATCCTCTTCGTCTGCCACAGACAACAGTCAGCCTCTTCTGACACGGCTGCTTGGACTTTTTTCTTTCTAGGCTGGAAGTGAGACTTCTCTGGAGGCTCGGGCTACCCTGGGCCTGGGAGGAAGCCGAGCATTCATACACACGGAGGTGCCAGGAACACGAGAACAGCTCCCCTGCCCATTCCAAGCACAGAGATGATGCCACCAGCCGTGGGAAGCACCGGCATGACACGAAGCCAGCGCTGCCCGAGTATCCCCGCCCCACCTTGTGTGGCCTGGACCCACTGCTCCGCTTCGCACCGCTCCGCACAGAGGGATCAGCCTTCTGCCTCTGCTCAGCGCCGGCGACAGATTGCCTTATCCAGCCAGCCAGCCATCCATGCATCCTTTCAACCTGACCTGGTCCCACTCCCCCGACTCCGCGCTCTCACAGCCTGCGGAGGCGAGCCTGGTTGTGGCAGGCATGAGCAGCGGGTCCTTATAGGGCACACACCGGTCTAGAGACTGGCAAGGAAGAGACAGGAAAGGGAATTTAGCAATGGATTTTCAAGAAATTTGCAAGCTTTGAAGCAGGGCATGCCTCACACGAGTGAGGGAAAGCAGCACAGCCCAGAGAGTGCTGTGTGCATGATGTTCATATACATGGAAAAATGCATATGTGTAACACACAGAGAGAAAGCAAGACTGGTGGCCACAGCCCTGTTAAAATTCCTGGTGTATCCCTCTGAAACCAGTATGCTTATTGCTAGAAGCACGCCTTAATCCATGCATCCAGGGGACCGGGAATCTTATTTGCTTGTTTGTTTGTTTCTCTGCATCATCCCTGTCTCAAATGCAGGGCTAGACGGAAAATAACAGCATGTTTCCTATTGAGCTGCCTGTTCCCCACCGAACCAACGTCACCTCAGATATGCCAGTAAATTCCTTACCGAGTTAGGAACGTAATTGGTTGAATGTTTTCTGTATCCTGACTAGCCAATAACGCTTTGAGAAAAAAATTTAGACCAGCCTAGTTACGACAGATGGCGAAAATGACTTGACACTACACGTGTGAGGCAACATTAACTAAAGATGAGTTACTTACCACATTCATTAGAAATATCATAATATGCCAAAATGACTACGTGTACTGCCGTATTTTTGGTGCAAGGGCTCTTATTTTCAGACAAGTGCTGTCCAAATGGTTGCCCTTGTCATGTCTGTTTTAACAACATCTGCTAGCTAGCATAAGCTCTGGCCTTGATAACTTGAATTTCTCTGAGCCTGAATTATTCTTCACAGACAACCTTCTTGCAGTTTCAACCCCCCGAAAGCACATAGTAATTTGTGCAAAACCATTAGTTAAAAAGAAGAAAGGAGAAGATACATAAAATCCTCCTAAAAAGCACAAGAATCATGAAACAAATTGAAAGAACAAAGGAAGAAATAAGAGCAAATGATAAACATCAGATAGCCAGAATAATTACAGTTATAGGTGAAGCAGTTGTGTCTTTTCTGCTGTAAAAATCAATAAATATATAACCGTATTTCCAAACTTTAAACTAACGTTTTTAACTCAGTCAATAGAAAGCAATGACAGTCATACGAATAGGAACCTGTGTCGACCCAGAGCAAGAAATCAAAGCTATTTTTACATTCAAATGTCAGCAGAGCGTTTCTTTATCACCAAGTTTGCAAAGGATTCTTAGAAGTCTTATATATGCAGTTAGGCGGAAGCTGATTGCCAGCAATAAAAAATGCATCCAAGGAAGAGTCTTGAGTACGTGTCTTCTCACTTCCAGGATGCAGCTAGGGATCTTCGCCTCAATTCTACATCAAGGTTGTGGCTTAAAGAAGTCAAAGGGCTATTTAATTGTCAGGCAAGCTTCCCCCTGCGGAACTCTCTCCGCATGTTACAACCTCTTTGCAGCTCAGCTCCATATGCATCTCTTTTTCACACTTCCCTCTCCATCTCTGGCTCCTACACCTGGTGCATCATGCATTTAGCCCATTCGCTCCGGCTCTTCCTTTCATCTTCCCAATGGCAGACGTTTCTATTTATCCACTGGCAATCAATGTGTGGCGTCACCGGTGGTACTGTAATGACGACTGCACCATTGAGGATGACAGCTTAGAAAGAAGAGGGCAATGGTGATCCCTCCCAGAGCAGCACAGCAGAGTGTAGCGCTCGCATCACAAGGTCACCCTATCTCACCGCTTGCTCGTCTGCATTGGCAGGAGAGGGTTGCTGGGTTTGTACGAGGCTGGGGCGGGAGCAGGAGGGAGAGGGGGAAGAGATCTGGATTTTTTTCTCCCCTCCCTTAAGAAAAACCACAATGGAAACCAGGAAGGAGATGGTGATGTTTCTGGAGGGGACAACTCTTGGCGCTCTAGTTGGCAAGAGGGTGCCTAATTTGTCCGAGGCAGTGGGAAGCCCCGCTCCGGAGGCGCAGGAGAAGATGATCCATCGGAACTGCCTCAGCCCCAGACCTGGCCCCTTGTCGTCCCGGGAGAGAGGAGGAGGAGGAGGAGGTGGCGGAGGAGAAGACGAAGAGGAGGTGGAGGTGCTACCAGGGACAGGGACGGTGCCTGAGAGCCGTTCGGCGGCTGCAGCACTGCTTTCATCCGGACAGCAGCCCCCCGCCCCGGAGCCCCCCTCCAGCAAAGCGCAGCTGAGCAGCTCGGACACTGAGTCGGATTTCTATGAGGAAATCGAGGTGAGCTGCACCCCGGACTGCGCCACGGGGAGCGCCGAGTACCAGCACAGCAAAGGTACCCAACCTCTTCCCATGCCTCCAGCCCTCCACCCGTTCTGGGGCTGGCTGGCAGCACTGGGTGGGGAGGAGGGCGGGGGGCTGCCAGAGGGGGTTTTCCATTCGCCACATGAGCGAAGGACAGCGAAATCTGTGGGGTGTGTATGTGTGATCTCTCCCGACTGATTCCTCATCTCCCTGCCGTCGGGAGACTTGTTTGGGAGTCAGAGGACACGACACCGGGCAGCCCCCGCACCCCTGGAGGGGAGCCAGGCTTCCCGTCGCGGATGCAATCAGGTCTGCAGCTTGTCCCGTAGGACTCCCTTGGTCAAGAGCACCACTCGCTCTCCCCTTCAATCTATTCTATTTTATTTTTATTCTTCCACATCGCCTAGACAGTGCACGCTTCAGGAAATCCCTTACGATCCTCCACTCCGGCGGGTTTTTTGTATGCGTGTGTGGGGCAAGATCAAACGGGATTTGTGGCCGAGAGCTATTTGTGGTTTTGTAGGGTGAAATGTGCCCAGGCGAGTGCGGAAGCGCCCATAAGGACCATAAAATCGCTCGCCGACTCATGCCTGCTCCAAGAGCGGTAGAGACGGCCTTGTTTGCTAGTTGGATTTAAAAAAAAAAAAAAAAAAAAAAAAAAAAAGAAAAAAAAAAAGGCCCAAATTACCTTGTCACTTCTATGTCTCCGCGGCGCCAGCTCGGAAATGGTCCCAATGAATTAATTGCCTTTGGTCTCGGGCACAATGAGGAAGAGTTGCATTTGAAAGCAAAAACACCGGCCAGGTCCCTTTTCCCCCTGCCCCCACTGCCCACTCCCTATTCTCACCTTCCCAGCCCATCAAAGACACCCCCTACGCAGACAACAACCCACTTCTCATCCCCCTCCCCGTTCCTCCAACACTTCAAGAAGAAGCAGGGAAGCGTGGAGAGCGCTGTCTGCCCTCTCTTCGTCCCTTACAGGTTCGTTGAAAAAATGCCATCCTGGACTTTGGAGGCTGAGCGGAGGATCTCCGAGACCTCGCCCTCCCCTCTGAGTGAACAGGCTTCTTGCCTGCTGGTTGCTTCGCTCCTGGGTCCTTGCTGACCTGGAGGAAGGGGCCGCGGAGCCGTGCGGCTTGGCCGGCGGGCACACCTGCCTTTCCCAGGCGCTCAGGGTCGGGGGATGCTGCGGCATCCGCCTCCGGTTTCCCAGCTGGGGAAGCGAGTGGGGGGTCATCGAGCAGACACCGCCAGTGCGGGGTGTGTGTTGGGGGATGGCGGGAGGCAGGTAACCTTCCAGCCAGAGTGAATAATTATCCGTCAAACCCTTAACCGGTGTTTCGTCCCCCTGCTCCCTGCCCTCCTCTCCGGTCCCTCTTGCATGTCTTCCTAGCATCCTCAGTGCACTCGGGCAGAAACAGAAAAACCTAATAGGGAGGAATGGAGGGGAGAAGGGAGTTCGCTGGGGAGGCGGGCAGCGAGCATCTCTCCGTTCCTGCCCGCTTCCGAGCGTGTGTCGTTTCTCCGGGCTCCTCACGCAGGGCCGTGCTCCGAGACGTTGGCCGGCAGCCCCAGCGGCGGGGGGGATCACCCCAAGGGCAGCGGAGGCAGCGGTGGCTCCCAGGGCTCGCTGGCCTGCAGCGCCAGCGACCAGATGCGCCGATATCGCACCGCCTTCACTCGCGAGCAGATAGCCCGGCTGGAGAAGGAGTTTTACCGGGAGAATTACGTGTCCAGGCCCCGAAGATGTGAGCTGGCGGCTGCTCTAAATCTGCCAGAAACCACCATCAAGGTACACGCAGCTCGGACATGTTTCCAATTAGCACGATATAAATCTATATGGCCAAACTTCCTTGCAAAACTCGGGAAAGCGCTTTGCCTGCACAAACCCTCCCTCTCAGCTCCCCCCACCTCCCGCCCCTCTCCTAGCCCTGCCCGTATCCTGCAGCCATGAGGGAGAGGGGACACGGCTCCCGGAGCCATCCCGGCCACCGCCGCTAATCCACCTCTCCCTATCAGGTTATTTTTAATTCTCCCTTCAATCCAGTCCAAATCTCCCTCAGTTCTTGGGGTAGGTAAGAGGAAGCCAGTAGCAGATATTGTTTCGATCTCACTTTGCTTTGCCTTTTCAAAAACATTTGCTCATGAAAATAAACCCGACAGCAACAATCCCAGGTAGTTCTGGATGCGGAAGGGCAGCAGGGAAGCAAAGCCGCCCGGTTGGTCGGGACCCACGGGCGGGGGATGGCGGGTAGCAGGACAAGCCCTAGCAAGCAGAAAGGAAAACAAGCACCCTATAAGGGCCGCTCCTCTGGGTCTCCATTTCGATTTTTATAGGGGCTTAACTGAACCCTCCCTACGTGATGACAACTCCCTCTAGGAGGGAGAACTGGCGCCGGTCTCCGCTCTCCGACAGACCCGCGTCCTCCGCACTGCCCCGGGGCAAGGGGCCGGTGCCGGCGGCCGGGCGGAGAGGAACGACGGCAGGTGACGGCTTTTGCCTCCCCTCTCCCCGCAGGTTTGGTTCCAGAACCGCAGGATGAAGGACAAACGGCAGCGCCTTGCCATGACCTGGCCTCACCCGGCCGACCCGGCGTTTTATACCTACATGATGAGCCATGCGGCAGCCACCGGGAACCTGCCGTATCCGTTCCCATCCCACCTGCCCCTGCCCTACTACTCCCACATGGGCATCGGCGCCACATCGGCCTCTGCCGCCACCCCCTTCAGTACCCCCCTGAGGCCGCTGGACACCTTCAGAGTCCTCTCCCATCCCTACCCGAGACCAGAACTGCTGTGCGCCTTCAGGCATCCCTCTCTCTACCCTGCCCCAACTCATGGACTCAGCGGCGCCGGGAGTAACCCCTGCTCCTGCCTGGCTTGCCACAGCAGCCAGTCCAACGGGCTGGGGCAGAGACCCTCCGGATCAGACTTTACTTGTTCGACCACAACCAGGACTGACTCTTTCCTCACTTTCACACCCTCCGTGCTGAGCAAAGCCACCTCAGTTTCCATGGACCAGCGAGAAGAAGTACCTTTAACGAGATAAACCTTTGTCTCAGGGTTATTAAACATTCGTCTCTTTCCCGGGCTTCTCTTCGAGTTAATGTACCTACAGCCCACGTTTATTTAATCGTGTTCTCAGCTCACATGCGGGCACCTACAGGAAAAAAAAACAACCAAACAAAAAACACACAACAAAAAAAACACAACAGCAAAACAAATAAAAATAGCTCAGTCTTAAAAGGATTTACATTCCAAGGGGAAAAAAATAAAAAGAAGGAAAGAAATTACTAGTGACCTGTCTGTGCAACGGATTTTAGGCACGAAAGAGGAAGAAAATCAACCCGAATGAAATATGCTTCAGTAACGTATAAAAAGGTGCTGGGACTTTCTTTTTCATGGCTAGCCTTCTTCCCAAAGGCTGGGGCTTCGGCGGATCACAGCAACCAACCTTATGCACAAACCCACTAGACAGAGGAGGAAAATCTGAAATACTTGAAAGAAACATTATCTTGATAATGTAACGGCTTGTGCGCATGAAGAAAGCAAAGATGTAATCTCTCAGTATTGAGAAAATAAAAACAACGGTCAGACAGCAAAAACTCCGAAAGATTTCTTATTTGCAACTCGACAGTATTATCCAGTTGTCTCTATAGAGAATAACAATGCTTCACCATAAAGAAAACCTGTCATTCTGTACATTACTTCTGTGATTTAATTGCATTCTTTCCCCTCCTTTGTCTCGTCCTTCGTTGTGAGCAGAAATCCAGCATTTCATTTCCTCTTTGATTGCAACTTTTGTTTTTAAGAGGCAGACTGGAATTGGCAGGAAAAAAATACGAGCACCCGCTTCTTCATGGGTCAAAGCTATTTGTCCTTTAAATAACAATGTCTTATTATCACTCGCTGAAATGTGCACACATTGACGAAATTAGCAAGTGATGTATATGTAAAGAGGGTTTTTGAATATCGAATGTACAATGCTCTGTGAGCAAAGACCCCGTGCCAAACGCTAACAAGCCGCCAAGGGAAGAGATTAGGTGACAGGGAGCACAACTCCTCCAGACAACCACCAGTCTGTAAATTTGAGCAAAGGCGATTTCCCTTCCTTTGTATTTCAGCCTTCAGTTCTCTCATACCGTTTTCTTTAGTGTGCCGTCTTTCTTTTATTTTTGCTTAAAAAAAAATAAAATCATGCATTGGCGGTTGTGTTTCCTTCCCCATCCCTAATCTTTGCATTTGTATGTGTTCTTCACACTGATCTCTCTTCCTTCTTGGGGAGTCTTTCTTTCACAAGCTCACTCTCCCACCCCCGTCTCCTCTTTAGAAGGTATTTCGGAAGAAGGTAGCATCATTGCTTTTGCTTGGATTTCTGTAACCTAAAATTTAAAAAACATGGGCAAGAGGGTTGATATTAGTTTTTTTCAACCCAAAAGTTCTTTATTTCATTCTATTTTAAAGTGGCCCAAAGAATACAGTGCCATAATTTTTTACCATATCTGAATAAAACTTAATAGCAACAAAAATAAGAATACAAAAAAACAATAATAACAACATATTTTATCAACATCTCATCCATATTTTTATCAAGCTTGTTAAAAAGAAAAAAGAAAATGTTGCTAAGACGAATTTCACTGTGCAGTTTCTAATAGTTACAGTTCAACAAGCAGGAAAATAAATGCTGGAGAGAACAAAGACGTGTTGGCACCTCTACTATCTACTTTGTACTAAATTGCTTGTTTATTGTCACACCGGAGACTTTTTGTCCTTAGAAGAGAGAGTGAATAGCAGCATTTCCCTATAGCGGATGGAGAGGAGGGAAGAGGCACGGGAGTACCAGGATATCTTTTTCCAGTTAAAAAAAAATAGAATTGTTTAGTACAACTTTTAAAAATCTGATCCAAAGTCACCATCTTTAAATCATTAAGGGATGATTGTTCCTCTCCTTCTGAATGAGATGTCCTCCTGGGCATGGAAATCCGTGGCCCTTTTTGGACACTCACAAACAGATTCTCACAACTCCCCTCGGCCCATTCCCCCGGAAATAACAACTGTAAACAGCGTCCAAGGGCACAGCCGAACAACGTCCGTGCTTTACAAGCCTTTCAATTCCTTTACTTTCTCTTTTAGCAGACGGGCGAAGAAGCAGTCCGACAAAGCAGGAGCTGCAGAACTAGTCCTTATACAATCCCTTTGGCGACCTCCGGAGAAGGGAGCGCTGGAGAGGGTGGGGGAGGGAAGGCACGGCAGAATGATGTCTGCTCAGCAAAAACGGGGAGTCCTAGATAGCCCACGATGCCCCGTTCTTCGGCCAGCCGGAGGCACCTGCTGGGCCACGATTGCAGGCCAGGATCCAGCCGGTGCTGGTGCTGCGATCGCGGCACCAGTTTGCTCTTGCAAAATGATCTGTTCAGAAAAATGCCATCGGCTGGGAAGCAGGGCAAAATATATATATTCAAATACATATATTTTTTATATATCTCTGTGTGTGTGTGTGAGAAAGTGAATATTTAAACCTCTGTTTACCGCTTCCTCCAGTGATGGGGACATCTACCCCTTAACCATCGGGCAACAGGGAGGCAGGGACAAGGCGCGCCCGCAGGCGGCACGGTCCCCGCTCTCCCTGCAGCTCCACTGCCGCCCTGCCAATGGGCCACTCTTGGAGGATGCAGGGGCAAAGGGTGTCTGAATTTCTCCGCAGTTCGGTCACAGGGCAGAGATTGCCTGCGACAGGTAAATAGGCTGCGGGTCGCGGTAATGCCAAGAGTATTTTCAGTTAATAGGGGAGGGAAAATGAGGTGTCTGGAGCGATATTGGAAAGTACAAGATCGATGATCCATCCTCGTGTCCAATCAGCAGCCTTTAATTGACTGTATTTTCTAGGTAATTGAGCCGCTGTGCTCCTAAATTGAAGTGGAAGATATAACAATACATCTCAGTGGGAGGAATTACTCATTACTTCATAATGAAATTTTCCATTTGCTGGGTGAGACCGGTGCCTTTAGCGCCTTCACGCCGGTGGAGGTGTCCGTGGCACCACGCAGGGCATCGACTCAGGGCACGCGTGGGGCATCGCCGGCGGCGAGAGTAGACACAGGGCACCTAGCCGGCGGCATGGTCTGCCCCTGGCCCCGAGCCACTGCCACGAAGAAGGCAGGTTTCCGTTGTCTCGCCCGGGCCGGGAATGAGTCCCTTCGAGGAATTCGGGTGAGATCCTGGGGGAGCCCGCGGTGGGCACCTGCCTCCTTATCACCAGTGGGAGCAGAGCTGTCTTCGGGGTAACCCATGTGTTACATCAGGTTCTCTTTCCAGCCAGCCAAATTCAGCTTCGAAAGGCCTTCCCTCCCCCCGAACCCCCCTCCCCGTTAGCGTTTGATTGATTGCCTTATTAAAGCGTGTTCTTGTAAGTGTGACCGAGCTGATTGCACTGCATATGTTTGGGATAATGCTCATTTTAAACAACTGAATAATAATACTACTAATAAAAAAAAGACCAGGAGAGGAAGAAGATGAGCTCTAGAGAACGGGTTAAGCCTAAACGATCCTGGGGAGCAGCGCTGTAACTCGCGCATTAAATTGCTCCGTAACTATCAAATCACTCTACCCGTCTTTGTTGTGTTTTATCTGTCACCTTCTGTACCATTAAGTGAGATTGCACCGAGACTGACGCTTATTTTCCCGTCTCAGACGATATGTTTTTGTTAAAGTTGTATGATTAAACTGGATCGCATCTGCTTTCCCAGCACTATTCTTTACTTCAGCGCCCAAATAATTAACAAATCGCCTCTCCATTTTTCAAGTTTTCTGATGGTTTGTTAGGTCGTTTGCCAGCACCTGCAGAAAGACGTGCGGCTTCTTTAGCTTTTTGGCTTGTCTCTGTGAAGGATCCTTTTGTTTCTATTATTCTCCTGCTCGCCTGGCTACTTCATTTTACTACTGAGTTTAGCCCCTGAAAACACCCTCCACCATATGTCACCCCAAGGCCCCCTGTCCCTATAATAGTGTCACCCTGGGGTAAAGCCAACGTCAGGATGAAATGAAGTCTCGTTAACACTAATGGCTTCATTTAAGCGCATCAGGTTCCTGGGTGGGTGAAAAGGGGGAGAAAAAACAGTACCAAGCCCCAGAGCCCCTTATTTGTTGCCTACTCCATGCAGGTAGATATTCTCATTTCTCCTATTTTAAGGCAAAAGCGTTCAGTTCTGACCCCTGTGCAGGTCTGGAGAGCTGATACTGCGAAAGGGATGCGGTTACAGTCGATTAACGTAGATCGCCGACAGAACTGGTCCCTGTTCTGGAAAGATTTTCCTCTTTTTTCTCCCTTGTCTTTTAAGTAGGGGGAAGAAGAGATACTAATTTGTTTTCTTGTTAGAATATACTGAACTACCTATCTCTGGTCTCCAATTCACTGTTTGCCTTTTTTTTTTTTCTTTTTACTTTTAAATTATTATTTTAGTTTTTAAAACTAGTTAAAACTGGGTGTATCTGTGACCAAAAACATAGCACAAGTTTGCACTAATATTTACAAGCCTCATTTTAAAGATTCTCCATCGATGTATTGCATGCACATATACATGCAAAGCAAACAAATAAAGTGATTTTCTCTGCTGCCCTCTCTGCAAAGAAGTGTCTGGCACTTCAGAGACAGAAATTGCCACTTAAGAACATCACATGAAAGTATTAAGTAATTATTTAAAACAAGGCTGTTTAGAAAAATATTTGTGTTTATTGCAGCTGCTCAATTGGCCTCGTTAAAGCTGGGGAGCATTTAAATTGTGTTACAGTCTCATTTAAATCCAGTTTCGTTCCAGCAGGCTGCAAAGCCTGAATAGAACCAATCACTCCATAATGATGATGAATGAGAAATTAATTCAGATACAAGCAAGACAATTTAGGCCTTCATCTGTTTAAATAGCCTTCCAAGATTATTCGCAATTGCAGGTCACAGATTTAATCAATTGTCCAATCTTGTGAAAGTCATATCCCTGCATCTTCATCGAGGTTATTTATAGCGTGGTGAAGCCCAGCGAAAAGTACACGTTCTTAACAGGAACAATTACTTAAAGAGAAGTCTTCGCAAAATGAAAAACAAATGCTTTCGTGGACAGTAAATGATCAAACACCTCCTCGCTCTCCCCGGCCTGAGGGAGGGAGCGGAGTTGCAGGTGGAATGTAAAGAGAACCATCATCAAACTCCATCCTTTCCATATCAGCTCCTACGTTCCGCAGCGAAACCACCGGTGCTCCTTCGTGGGCCTCCTTAGTCCAGTGTCGGCGGGCCATGCTTTGCTCCTGAGGGCCATGGGCGCTGAAAGAAAACGTTAAAAAACAGCTTTTAACCACTCAATAACAAGCATACAGTGCCGCTGCCCAGCCCGGCGATGCCAACGCTGCCTAGGGGAGAACTGTAATTTTCTGCCTCTGACTGCCTGTTCGAGATACACATGTGTACCACCAGCCCTGCTTCAGCCGGAGCCCTGCGAATCCCCCCGGCCCAGTCTTGCACAGTACCAGCTCCCTCTTGGTGCGGAGCCTGGCCGGCTCGGGGTGAAGCATCCCTGCTTCTCTACTGGAAACACTGGCTCTTCCCTCGGGCTTGGGCCAGGCTCACCTGGGAAAACCTGAGGTTCCGAATAACTCCGTGTTAATGAAACTTCTACGAAAGTTGAAGCAGACCATTTTAGTAATCGTGAGAATTTTTGCACTTCTCGAAAAAAAGACGGAAAGAAGAAAAGAGTTGTTAGTCGGGGTCCCGGTGTATAAATGCCTCCTCCCGCTCCTCATCCCTTCTCCAAACACAGACCTAATTACCTGGAGCTCTTACCGCCCCTGGCCCTGAAGTGCTGTCTGCAAAGGGCCATTTCAGGCTCCTGACCAAATCCGAGAGGTGATAATGGGCTCGGAGAAAGGATGCATTAAAAAGTAGCTTTTATACGCGCAATAGGTGCTGTCCCAAAGAGGCTCACCCCAATGCTCAGGAAAGACAGCTCAAAGGGAGGGCCTGGGGTATGCTAGGGGTAGGGACCGGCCCCACGTCCCCTGTACACGAGATCTGAGGGTTGGAACTCCAAGCACATCTGAGCAGCGCGGGTCCATTGGCCCCGTCTAATTCCTGGGGACAAAGAATCATCGAAGAGCCCCCGGGAGCCACCACAGTTTGGCGACAGAAGGAGAGTAGCCACGTTGCCCACGTAGGTGTGGGTTTCCTGGGTGAGAGTGTGCTAGCACAGGTGGGTCAGGATGAGGTGAGAAGTCCTTCCAGTGAACCGTGTGAGCCAAATCAATGTAGTTTACCCGTACCAGAAGGAGAAGAGTGGGGGACAGTCATCCACGGACCCTGCTGGGGTGGGGAAACGCGAGGGTTTCGGGCATTATACCGGGCCAGAGATGTTGTGCGAGTGCATGGTTGTGTAACGCGTGGGTGTGTGTCCCTGCTTGCCTCTTCGCTGCCCGACACGGGAACCTGCAGCAATGCCGATCCCTAAAACAAAGGCCCGCCTGCAGGACCACCGGAGCTCCGAGGAGCCAGTCTCAGGGGCAGACTTTGATGTATCGCTGTCCAATTAGTGCCTTTAATTGGTATCCTCTGGGACAAGCAACCTGGGAGCTGGGCCGGCGAGCGCTCTCTCGGCAAGCGCTGCCTGCCTGCTCGCAAGGTAACAAATAATGCTCTCGGAACTCTGCATCCCTCTCCCTCCGAGCAAGGAGCGGGCAAACGACCGAGCAAACCTGAGACCAAGTGCTTGCAAACCTCTCCGCGGGGCTCCGTGCCCACAGACACCCGTGTGCCCAGGCCGGGAGGGACGCGGCGTGTAGCTGCTCCCACATTTACCCCGGACTTCTCGGTCAACGCCTCCCTCCCCGTCCGCTGCACAGACGGGTCACCAGCGTGGAAACGACGCTGCTTATCACATACCGCACAACCTGGCTAATGAAGGTAGCCTGTTAAGCGTAATTTTAGAGGTTAAATGAGACTGACTGCAGATTCAAAGACGCTTGATAAAACATCTTATTTAAATGACACGAACTGTATATATAGACGCCACTGCAGCGGTCTAGATTTGTCTTAAGGGAGGTGGGAGAAACAAAACACACAAACAGGGAGGAGCAAAAGGCTTTGCCAATTTATTCTAAATCAAAAGCACTCGGTCAAAAAAGAAATTGATCCCTTCATCCATCAAATATATAAAATACATTTCTGAAATCAGAAGGCGCTCAGAAAGAGAGAGGGGAAGGGGGGAAAGTTCCTACTTGACAAGAACCCTCAAAAAGAGCATGTTAGAAGTCACTGGAAGCTCACATTGAAGTAATTCGGGTTTCGTTCTTCTTAATTATCCTTTCCCCCCCTTTTTTTTTCTTTCATTTTACTTTTTTCTTTTGGTAGGCGTAAAACGTTTTAAGAAAAAAAACCGCCTGAAGCCTGAGGAAGATGAGATTTTTTTGATTATTAAGGAAATCAGTTTGGCAGAACAGAAAGGGATGCTGACTTCTCAATCTCACTGTTAGTGGAGATGTCTCTGGGGAAGGCAAACAGTTCGAGGCTGTCTCAGAAGCCATCAATCCCTGGTACCCGGGTACTCCTCAAAACTTTGCCACCAGAATTTTTACAGGAAAGCCTCTCTGATCGATATTTGTAAGCTTAACTATTTTACTTGCTCTTCTGTAGTTGTGTTTTCTGCTTTAAAATATTGACATTTTGCCACAGTCCTCGCAAGCTGCAAAACAGGGTTTCACTAGAGGCATCTTTTACGTCCAGTCCCCAGAAGCTGTGTATAAGTATGTCATGTATTGCCACCAAAAGTCACAGCCTGAAAAAAGCCACTTCCTCACTCTCTATAGAGTCAGGATGAGTGCTCTCAGTTTCATATCCAAGAGAAAAGACCCTAGCAATCTGTTCAGCTAGTTCTCGTAGTAGCTTTATTTCACCTTGTTATATTTGTATTAAAAAAACTTTTGTTGTCTTTATCTTGCCTGCCAGGGACCAAATTCTGAAAGTCTGACTCATCCCAAAACGCACTTTTGCCTGCTTAGGGGAAGTTAGCTTACTGCTTTTGCAGTGCAGGATCAAAGATGGGTTTCAGAGCAAATAAAGTAACTACTATTATTAGATTCACACAATTAATATGAATCGCTCCTGGGAATTATTCTAGAGTTATTATAGCATTTACTGAAGCCTGTGTACTTTAGGGAGGGAAGTTTTCCCTACCATGGAGCTACTGAGTCACAGGTTCCAAAACCACTTACCACAAACAACCTGAATTAAAATTTAATCCAAACCCAAAAGGTTTGATTTACTAAATCTTTAGCTATAAAGTAGTACAGACTTGCCTCCTCTGACAACTACAAATTAAGTAGAAAATCATATAGGGAAAA